>JAMYIC010002599.1:691-30525 GCA_024112705.1 Microcera coccophila | reverse complement strand
AAAAAAAAAAAAAAAAAAAAAAAAAAGGCAAGGCAGCAGAGTTCATTTCAGTCCATCTTGGTTCATCTGTTCCTCCCGGTGGAGAAGAATTTCGAGTTTTGGACACGTCCCACATTTTGCCATGAATATCACAATGACGCCAAATGCTTCAGCTGTCCCTGTACCACGTTATTGAAAGCGGCCGACGACTAGTTTCGTTGCACGAGTCGTGAGCACAGATCTCCCTCGGTCTCCGTCAGTAGTTGGGTTGCTTCGAGGACGACGCCGACGGCCGGGTTACCGTAGTACGGAGTCCCGTGTCGGCATCGCACGAATCCCTCCCAGAGACTTGGGCCGATGTCTTGGCTAGCTCGCTGCAGCAGACAGCAAAGGGACGCACTTACTGAACCAACCCATGTTGCTGTCCTCGTCATAGGGCGAGGAGGTGAAGCTGGCAAGAGAAAAAAGAACTAAACACAAAACTGCAGAGACAAACCCGCCGATGTCATTCCCCAGCTCAATCTTCAGTCGGGGCTTCTGACTCTCAGGATCTAGACTTACATCCTCCCATCCTTCATCAGCGGCGCATCTTACCCTACACATAAGGGCATTAACCATCTGCCGAATGCAGCCATTCAACTCCCTTACCTTGATTGCGCGTGCTCTGCCCTCGCAACTATCAACATATCCAGTATCTTTGTCTCATCCAACGTCAGCCTGTGTCACCGCAACTCATGTACCATGTACTGCTGCATCCTGCCCGTTTGAGGCTACTGCATCTCGCGTTCCATCGCCGCTCCTCCCGTCTCTGCACCACCACTGGTAGATCGCCCTCGTCGCATTTCGAAATCTAGTGCCATGTGAGATCTTGAACGTGTCAATGTAGGGATGAAGCCACCGGTTCCGGTGCCTCGGACGCCTGTCCCAAATCCCGCTTCTAGAACCGTTGTTCGTGGTTCTATTATTTCCTTTTCCCTTTTCTTCTTTTTTTCCCCTTTCCTTTCGTTTCTCTGTAAGGGAGACATGGAACCGGGGACATGATGACGGATCCGAGACCGTAGTTCCCGAGGCGTGTAATGCATCCCCCCTTTGCTAATTAACCGGTAGATTAGGAAAGAATACGAGACGTCGATGTTCATGCACGCTACAAAGGGGTGTCTCTGAGGACGGTCCGATTCCATCAAGCCATACAAACCTCAGGCAGGAAGCAGAAACATCCACGTGCCAAGCCCGCACTTGCGACACAACCTGCAGGAGCCAGAACAACTCCGGAACGCCAGGATTATCTAAACGTTTTTCCAACCAACCATCTGCCATTTCATCCTTACTCACGAAGGCTCTCCTAGCCCACCCTCCCCGAGTCAAGCAGTTCTGTCCAGTTTATTCCCGAGCAGAGCATCGAGTCCGAATCCCGACTTCTGCTTCTAAGGTCCCCTCCCCCCTGTCTAGGCCGAGTGGTCTGGACCGCGACCTTGCTGCAGCTCATCCGTTCGGTGCGGAGTTCAGAGACACCAGCGGAAGAGGCGTCGAGACCCGGACCATGGCGCGGCGCCGATTGTGACGCCCACGGAATCGCCTTGGGCTTTGGGGTTGCGCCGCCAAAGACGGTCAGTGCGGAGCTACCGGCCCGGTGCATTGACATCTTCCAGATTCGGGTGCAAAACCGAGGTCCGGTTTCGATATCGCGAGTCGTTCAAACGGCTGCCTGGAGATACCGATATTGAATGTCGGTCTTGATTGATCAATAATCATTCGGATTCTGGAAAGCGAGGTTTCGGGACTAGAGGGCAGCGCGATTAAAGGCTTTGGACGGAAAAATTTCGGATCGACGTCTGTTTCGCTGAATTCTTAGCGTAACGACATCTACGACATCTAGCTAGCGACTCTGAAGATGGTAGTTCGTGACACTGGGGGCACCCGAAAACTGCTGCCTGGAAGGACAACTTGATTGATTCACCGAAACAGGTGAACCGAGGGCGGTGGTTGCGAAGACAACCCAGCTGAACGACCTGGACGCCGCTCACGGGACAGGCGCAAAGCTTTACAGTCTATAATTGAACCCCACTCAGAGAATAGATAGTTTAAGTTGTGGCTTTCAACAACCTCGGATTCCTATTTATCCAATTGCTGAGCCTATGACCATCGTCCCAGTGACACCGAGCCTTCCTTGCCAATCCGTAACATCGTAAACGTTACCAAGTAATTACATAGACGAACTTGTGACACCGAGTCAGCCGCTCAGCCTAAGAATAGCACATTACCTGGGCCTAGAAATCGTCCTCCTCCATCCCCGCAACTCGCTTTTCCGCAACCTCCCTGATCTTCTCCCCTAGGATCGTCCTTCCGTACCTCTCCGCCACCTTACCCGCCGCCTCCATCATCCTACCCGTTCGGTCCCTCATCAGCTCCACCATTTCCAACGCCCGCATTCCTCTCTCCTCACCCTCCCGACATTCCACCGCTAGTAGCTGTAGTAACGTCTTGTCGATTTCAAGCTCTAAACGCGATAGCAGAGAGCGTGATGTATGATTTCCGGCTGTTGCGTCCACGAGGTCCCGAAGTTGCGCGGCTTGCAACCCCTTGAGCATGAATTCTTGTTCGAGTTTTCGAGTCTCTCCGTTATCGTCTACGTCCGGGTTAGTCATGGGATCGTCTTCTGCCTCGGTGGAGTCTTCTCGGTTGCGAGGCTTTTCTTTTGGCGTTGATGTCAGGGGGATAGAGAAATCGAACTCCGATAGGAGGGGACGAGGGAAGTAGGGGTATTGGTCGCCGCCCTTGAGAATGATGCAGTGGAACTTGCTATCCGCTACAGCAATAGGGAAATACGATTCGTTCTTCCGCCCTGATGCTAGACGGGGAAGTAGCTTGGTATCTAGCAGAGGGACCCAACTCGCTCGAGACGGTTGACGCCAGTGAAGGAGCGTAAGAAGTGTACCCGTAGAGTCATATATGCAAGGATCCTGGATACCACGTTAGTGATGTGTACTTGGACGAAAAATGGTCAAAGACTCACCCCGTTATCTGAAAAGAAGACGCTCTTCAGTGCCGCGCCCTCGGGAAGAGCAACTGTATCTTCGTTCTGACAGATCTCATCCCGCTTGACATTCTCAATCGTGTAAAGAAGACGAGACTTCCCATCCACTCCTACGGGACCGTTGCCCATGGTCAGGACGTAGTCTCTCCAGCTGGCGCATGTGACCATTGGCGTGCTCTTCGGTCGATATACTCGGTACGGCATGCCGAATAGAGTAAACACTCGCACGTAGTTTGCGTTTGTCGTCACTGTGATAAACGACTCGCTCAAAGACATGGCCGTTACCGCCTCGCCCTTGGGAAGCTCTGTCCTCCAGTCGGATCGTTGAGTCCAGGTTTCGTGCGGTCGGTAAAAGATGATTGCTGGGGCGTCATCCTTAGGAGGACTGGAGAAGAGAACTCCGTGCTCGTTGAGACAGGCCTTGTCGTAAAGGAAGGTATCCGTAAAGTGAAAGTCTCTTTGGAACTCATGGTCGTAAAATTCGACCGTTACGGTGTAATGGGAATCCTGGTCCACTGTCCAGACGAAACCGATGAGATTCAAGCATAGGTATTTACGGTTGCCTCTCCAAGGGGTCGAGCCAGGCTGGAACGCTTCATGGTACTGTGGCTCCAATAGATGCCGGCGTTTGCTGATTTGCTCGCTAAACACATCCTCGCCATCACGAGCCCTCTTCTGGCCCCCTAGGGTGTATCCGGCGCCATCGTCGTCAACGACAAAGTCATCCTCGTCTCCATACCCCTCGCCACCTCCAAGGAAGGAGTCCAGGCTCCCCAGAGAGTCCCGCCTTGGTCTCGATGGTAGGGCTTGTGGTTTCTGGCCATTGGCTTGCGGAGGTGCCCTGTTGCCAGAATTTTCCTCCAAGGGGTCATGAATAAAGGGTGCCCGTTGCAACCTCAATTTTAGTAGTGGAGAGAATTGATCCGCCAAGAATTCAGGGTAGATGTAAACCTCTCCATCCGTCGTAGTAAAGGACAAAATGTTCTCGGAAGGGTGCCATGCCAAGTCAATAACGTTCGAGTAGTCGTATCGGGCGATGACACCCTGCGTTTTGGTCTCCCATATCAAAACCTTTCCATCCTTGCTGGCGGATGCCAACATTGCTCCATTCGAGGACCACGCTAGAGCCGTGATGTCTGCCAAGTGACCGTTTGCAAAACATCTTTGCTTCTCCCAATCATTTTTAGAGATGATTTGTATGTCCTTGGTAGGCGTCGGCACAGCGAAGGCTCTGCCGTCTGGATGCCAAGCAGCCTGAGTTGAAACCTCGCTCTCAGAATCCACGGCGCCAATGATCCCATCCACCTTGCGTATTAACTCGGGTTCATCCGAGGTTAACGAGTACACATAGACGATTCCGTCTGTACATGAAACCGCAATCAGTCTTCCATTTGGGTCAAAGCTTACATGTCGAGCCGCCCGGCCATGTTCCCTCAGATGCTTCACCTGAGTAATATCCTGTGTGTTCACGACCTTGACGCTCAACTCATCGCTCGCCACAGCACACCACTCCCAGTCCCTCGTCAACGCCACGTCTCTGATCGGTAGCGATGTTCGAAGGAGAAAGCGCTCGAAAATGGCATTGGGGAGCGAGTATAAGCTGACAGTTCCGTCCTCGGAGCCGACGACGAAAAAGTCTTGTGCTGTAGCCACAGAAACGTTTTGCTCCTGGCAATCATCGATGTTGGTAGGTTCTCCATCGGAACCTGTCTTGTACAGACGAATCGTGTTGTTAGACCCGACTGTGACGAGGCGAGATCCGTCGGCACTGTAGGCGCATCGTGTTGTGCCTTGCGTATGAGCTGGACGAGGCCGAGGTTTAGGCGCGATAGTCGAATTCATCGTTATTCGTGATCGTGTCGGGACTTGAAGCACATTGAATACGATGTTCAGCGGCTGATGAAAGGTTGGTGGCGGAGATGATCGGGTTGCAATTCGCAAGGGCGGCACTCAATTGCATGTTCATTTACTGCGGAGACGCGCCTGGACGCGTTGCAATTAAATCAGGGGCAGGGGTGTCGCGAGACCCCGCGATTCGGCGCACAACTGTCACCAGCTGCTCCACAACTGCATATACTACCTTATGCCATATGCCCCTCTCCCGAGAGTATTTGCGACTGCCTGCTAGGCAACGCAATGATCAAACACATATACATTTGCTGCGAGGGGCGAAAGACCAGAATTTCCTTCGATGCGCAAAATAAGCCGCTCGTTTCCCGTTACACTGTTCTAGACTTCAAGACCGTCAAGCAGCCAGTCTGAAAATCGAGATCAAGTTTTCACCATGCAGTCCTTGGACCGCGATCACTTCTTCGAGACAGAGTAAGTCGGTCAGCTGCTGAGGCTATCCTTTGGAACATGTCTCCTTACGCTATCCAGTGCATCTGCAGCTTCAAGAGAGCGCAAAGCGGCCAAAGCTGGCAACAAGAATGGCAACCCCTTGACCATGAAGTCCAAGATCCTCGCCGCCATCTCGGACCCTGCATCGCCCTATTCATCCATCTTCATTGCTGAGTCCGCTGGCTCCGTTCATCGAATTAATCTAGAGGTATCTTTCTTCTTGTATCATATGTGAAACATGCCAACTGACACCTTCTCAGTTGGCCGAACCTCAGCTAACATATCGGGGCCCAAAAGCCCCTGTGACCTGTCTCGCAACAGGCGGTCAAGATGACAAGACCGTCTTCGCTGGGTCCTGGGATAAGGACATCTGGTCTTGGGATATTGAATCAACACGGTCAAGCCGCAAATACAGCGGCCATTCCGACTTTGTCAAGACCGTGGCATGCGCCAAGGTGTCCGGCAAGCACGTCCTCATCAGTGGCGGTGCAGACAAGAAGATCTTGGTCTGGGATATTGAGACAGGCCGACGCTTACACTCTATTCAAGACCCTACGACAACTATGCTTGCTGTTCAGCACGTCTCTATAGACCCCGTGCTGAGCACACCAGATGCCAAGGTGATTGTCGTGGCGAGCAGTGATCCCAACATCCGTCGATGGAAGATCTCCCTAGATGGATACGAGCAGCTTCCCGAGTCCTTTCACGATCGCCCCGATGAACGTCTCACCATCCAAGAGCACGAAACGAGCGTGTATAGAACTGTCTTCGACCACACCGACGAGGACGGAGATCTCTGGACCGCAAGCGCCGACGGTACAGCAAAGTGCCTTGCGCGGTCGCAGAACTTTGTTGCTGATGATACATTTGTTCACGGTGACTACGTACGCGCTGTAGTGGTGACGGAACATTGGGTCATAACAGCGGGACGAGATGAGAATGTCAAGATGTGGGACCGAACGTCTGGAAAGCTTTACGCTACTCTAGGAGGTCACTTTGAAGAAATCACAGATTTAGTTCTGCTACGAGATCACCAGAGAGTCAGAGAGAAGATCTGCAGCGTGAGCATCGATCGAACAATTCGCACGTGGCCCCTCGAGAAATCAGAATTGGACGAAGCCGTTGAGAGGATGAAGGAAGCAGCAAACCCTAGTGCAAAGGGCGACGACGAAAATGGGGAGAGCGTATTGACCGCCGAGGAGGAGGCGGAGCTGGCTGAACTCATGGACGACTAGAAGGCCAGGAAGTAATACACCATACAACCCGACTTTTAGGGACCCCCGATCTTCAAGGCTTTCCCTTCCTGTCGACCTGGCTTCTAATTTCCGCTGCGAGCCGCTCGGAAGTTCCGTACTCTTGTACAACCTTCGACTCGACCGGGACTCAGCTCTTCCGGCTACCAGGGTAACACAGCTATTCCAATAGTTGAACTTGAAGGCCTTGGAGACACAACATGAAACATGGTTTCCGATCGCCTAGTGGTAGTTTCGCTAGACGCAAATAAGAGAGACGTGCCGATATCGCTTCTTGGCCCGCATCCCTCCCTAATGAGAGATGTAAAAGTAGCATTGCGGCCCGCCAGCGGCAAAATGAAGAAGCCATCCTATGCGGAAGCGGTCCCAGCACTGGGCTGAGAACTCTTGGCCATCTTGAAGTGGTGGGGGTAAATCTGCTTTTGGCTGATCTGTTCATGTAGCAAAAGCAAGGTTGCTTCTGTACTGTAGATCCGATCCGCATTGTGACTGTTTGCTCGTAATGTCGAAGAGATTCTTCCTCAGGCCGTGGCGTTCTCAGCTGCTTGAATTTTGCAACCAATGCGGGCAGCCCTGGGTTGTATCATGTTTTGCGGTCTCATTTGGCATCGTTTTGTACCGATACACCTGATGACGGTGCAATGTTGTACAACATCAAGCCACGGTCGTCGTTGGACACTGTCCTCGTATTGCCCGCTTTCGTGTTTCCTAGCCTGTATCAATATCGATCTTTGTCACTAAGTCTAGTTTTTCATCCGGAAACACAGGATGAATCCTTTCGTTGTCTTCTTCAATTCATGACGTTGCGTCATGTTGCATCGACCGATCCACGAGATACATTGCCAACCGACACCTCGGGGCGAGATCGCTTCGACCAGGGTCTGATGCCGCAAGCTCCTTTTTTTTTAAGCAGGCATCTACCCTGGTACAAGGGTCGGGTTTTCCAGCCTGCATGCGTGAAATTCCCTGGGCGAACATCAGTTCATCCATGTTAGCTTGACCTGATCCTGTGGGTAGAAAGGAAGGGCCTCCTCCGTTGCTCTCAGCTTCATTGCGCAAACATCGTGAGTGAAATTGTCTTTCGGGCCTATCGCCTTGCTGCTGGTGGCGGGATTCTAGAAACTAGACGATTGGCTCATATGCGCAAGGGAGCGCTCAAAACACGCCTTGTCTCTATTTTTCCAACCTCTACAGGCAAAAATCTCCGACCTTCGTCAGCAAGGGACAACGAGGCGCCAGAGCTCCAGGCTAATCGACGGCTCAGCACGAAGTGCCGACCGCTCAGTCCAGTTCTAGAATCCAAACGAAGAAAACTTGTGCCATGCTGCAATGAGCAATTGACTCGATTTAAATTGACTCGATCCAGGGTAATTTTGGCCCCTGGTTCCGGATCCCTGGCTATTGTGCCGTCCTCTCACGAGGTTTGAAGAGCCGTTTGTGTCAAACCTGAGCCAGGTCGCATCCGACTCGATTCAACACCGCTGAGTTTTTGCGGAGTGCAGACCGTCGAGATCTGTGACGAACTTCATCCCGAAGGACCTCTTGTCTCAGCCAGGAGTAACGTTCGGTAAGCAACCGAAGATGCGCTTTTGCTCAGTTCCAGCAAGCAGATCGGCACTGATCACTCGAGCTGCAAAAGCCGGCTGTCAGACGTTTTGTAATGATAGTACGACTGTCCTGAGACGGTATCGGAGCATTCTTTGGCTGTGGCGCCGAGAGCTTGGGGATTTGATACGTTTGGCAAAATGTCTTGACTCGGCCAATGCGGAGGAATCAAGGCTAGGCATTGGCGACTGACGTTTCTGTTCCACGGGCGACGACGTAGTCTACCGTAGATGGCTTCGTATGTGTGACCGGGACGGTCAGACGAAATGGCCGAGTGGTGATGCAAGTCGCCGTCAGTTTGCACAAGCGCCAATATGCAGTACTAGGAAAGGAATCCCGCGGTACGGTGTCCCTTAAATACTAAATCGTGGAGTTTTGACTGCCTCTTGCTTGCTCCACGGCAGCTCGCGACTGATCCCTGTTTCCATGGGGGTCGCTGGCATGGCAATCCCTGTCCCTCAAGGCTAAGGCTGAAGGAGGTGCCAGACCCTGGTCTCTGGTCTCTTCTCTCGATGGGCAAACACGGCCTGACAAGCAGGACCCTGCTCCCAACGACCGCAACCGGGCCCCGTACTGTATCCTCATCTGCAGATGTCGTCCAGCTCGCAAGGGCCAAGCTCAAGCAGCCGGCCGGGCCTGTTAGAGTCCAAGCCTCGGCGGGCCGACCGTCGATCCCCCGTCAGTGTTGTGCCCACCGTGGGAGCCCGCGTTTGCGTTGTCCAGACGCATGTATGCACGCATATGGTAAAATGCCCTCGGTGGCTTGCTGCTCGTTGCATGGAAGTTGCAGGGTTGAGGTGGCACTGGGGGATTCGCTCCATGTCGATGAAGCACAAGGCGGCTAGGGAAGTACCTGAAGGCAGACAGAAAGCTGAGAGTTGCGTTTGGTCCCAGGTCGTCACGGCTCGCACCTGTCAGACTTATACCGGGCCGCTCTTGCACTCTTGCTCCCCCACAGATCTCTCACCTCCTCTGATTTCCTTCACTTCCGCCAGGACATCCCCTTGCCTCTCAAGCTTGATCTTCTTTAATCCAATTCCCTCTTGTATCTCTCCGGGGTTGTGCAATCGTTCCTTCGGATCGCATTCTACTTCAGGACTATACGTTTTCTGTAACATTTTGTCTTGTCGAGCCCGGCCTTCTCCCCTTCGCTTTCACCCTCGGAATCATTATTCGGCACTTTACCTACCCTCCGGTCCTTGATTCCCTGTCTCCTACCTTGCCAGCACAACATCTTTACCCCGAGGCGTGACGTCGCGCCTTTCATTAGCCATGACAGACGGCGAGAAGCTACTCGGCAGCATCATCGCCCTCGAGGGCCATGCGGAAACGGTTTCTACGCAACTACGACTGCTTCCAACCTCGCCGCAGATCTTGATTCTCCCCAGCGTTCAATGTTATCTATCCACTGATGACCTGAAGGGCGATCTCGACCTTTATACCCTCATTAAAAAGACCCACGAGGCCGCCGCGGCTCGACAACAAGCCGCACGCACCTTCTTGCATGGGTCAACTCCCACTAGCAAGCGGCTGGTCTTCATGAACGGTGGCACTCCCAGTGCACAGGTCTCATGTATCAGAGCCATAATGAAGCAGGAAACAAACGGCGACTACGCTAAAGCGGAGGGGATCTTCAGATATCTTGTCACAGGCGGTGTAGCCGGTCTCGAAAACCAAAATGCTGACTGGAAGAGAAGAAATGGGTATGACTATTTGAGCAACAAGGATTCAGACGATGGACTTGAAGACCCCATAACATGGGCGATGCGGGCTGCAGATGCTTTGGATCGCCAGACAGCGAGCCTTCAGCCGAACGACGAACTCGACTTGACCATCGCTACCCGTCTAAGAAGTAACAGCTTACCTCTGTACGGTTATGCCGATGACTTCGGTGACACTGCACCGTTCTTCGTTTTCGGGGCCCGAGGACAAGAAGACGCTGGAAGTATTTACGAAGGAGCCATCGAGAGCGGCCACGCAGCAAAAGTGCATAGATTCTCTGTCACTCACTATGACAAGTCATCATCAGAGTATGATCCCGGCTTCATAAAACTTCAACTGCCATCCCCAAAATCATACAATCAAACATCTCTAAGCTGCATTGGAGAAGCATACAACTCGAGGGGGTTTCAAGCTGTTTCAGGTCCCGAAGTCTTCACCCCAAGGTCCGATGTGCTCAGCATACGCTCCACCGATAACGTCGTGTATGGTGAAGCGTCCCTTTTGGATATGAGACTCTCTGGCCGTAGGGCTACCTTAACGAGGGTAAAGTCTCTCGACAGGACCTACCCCACTACACCCAAGTATCGGGATCTTTGTTTGCCGTCGGATCCAACAGTACTCGACCGGGAATCGTCTAAGGACGGCCACCGAAATTTATTTTTGCCAGGACCCGATGCGAAAGACCCCCTATCAAGCCAAACCAGCTACATTGAGGGACCGCGCACCATTGTGGTGAAGTCTCGTCAACCGATTGTGAAGCTGGCTCCGGTGCCCGCCGAGAAGAAGCGGAAACCTGCCAGAGCTTCTTATGTTGATCGAGGTACAGACGCCGAAGTGTTGCCAGAAATGGAGGAAGTCTTTCAGTCAGTTCTTCCCTTTTCTGAAGACCTCATCGTCTATCTCAGAGACGAGACTCCGGATATATTGTTGGGGTCTGTTATTCAAGGCTTCGAGAGCGGCAAATATCCGGTCCTTGCCTGTTCGCCCACAGCATTTGATGTGGATGATGTTCATCATGCCCCAAAGTCTGGCTTTCCAAAGTCTCCGTCTAGTACTAGAAGTTCATACCCAGACTGTGGAGTTGAGGAACCCTCTAGCTCGCCTCATCGTAAGGATACAGGCGAGTATGATCCATATGCGTATGCGCAACCTACTTGGCCTTCGATGAAAGCACTTCACAAGGTGCCGATCGTGAGGGTGGAACGGCCTCCGACGCCGGCTAAAACGCCACCTCCCGCATCCTTGGAAGTGAAAGAAAAGATCCACAACTTCAGGATTAGCAGCAAGCAGACAGCTGTTGCGATTCAGAACGCACTACGCTCCATCCTAAAAATTCATTTCCCTCCAGAGACTCAAGGTTACCACCAGTTCCAGTTCCCTCTACTTCCTGAAGTTGAGGCCTTGTGGAGGCCTGTATTTCAAGAAAGCGAGGCGGGTAACCCATGGGAGAATAGTCGAAACATTGATCAAATTTTGGCCATCGGCGCCCAGCGAGGGGTCAAAAGAGATTATGTATCTGCCATCACAGGACAGCTCGAGAAACTGGGGACCAAGTCAAGTGGCATGAGTCGAAGTGGCCGGTTAGACTTCAGGTGAGTTCCCTTCGAGCCAAGCAGTTCCCGTAATTAACGCCAGACAGGTATCTTCTTGCCAACGCTATGCAGGCATATACTACCCAACCACTTTCTGAGCAAACACACGATAACCCCTTTAATAACCCCTATCTTCTGGCAACTCTCATCATCCCACATCTCGAGACTTATTTGACCTTGCATTCAGAGGTCAGGTTTCTTCTGCTTGAATATCCGCCGGAGCACCTTCCTACTATCTTAGCTGTGCAAAAGCTGGCTGGTGTAAGTCTCATGAAGGTAGCTCAAATAGTCGATTCAAAGAGTAAGGAGATCCAACCATTTACTCATCTACGCGGGACGCATATCAGTACGAACTCAGAGCAGGCCTCATTGAATCGCTTTGGGGGCTTGCTGTCACCCGCTTCCGGATTCGCTCATGATATAACCGTCTCCAAAGCCAACTTCCTTCTCACATCTACTGCAAACAAGTCGGAAATAGCCACATTCATTTCTACAGTTCTCGAGATTCTATCTGATATTTCATTGTTCTACACGCCCGAAGAGACACCCAAAAAGCCTCTCTCTAAGAAGACTAAACTGTCCCCTCTTCAGGGTACATTCTCTGCATTCCCGAGAGTCCCGTCAGGACCGCAAAGCCCAACAGGGTCCTCTGCTCTGACTTCTCGGTTCGACATCGGACACTCTCCATCTCAAGCGCCCTCGATCGCTGAAACGATCAGCACAGCGAGATCAGCAACAAACAAGATGAGTTGGGGCAAGTCCAAGAAGAAGTCACCGCCTGTTGATAACCAGTCGATGTTGAGTGTTGACCTGAGTGACATCGAGTGGGATATGGAAGACCGGAGAATTATGCCCACATTGATGAAGAAGCCTAGCCCACCAAAGGGCAATAGCCAGAAGGCACTCAAATTTCTTGGTCTGGCGTAGTGGACTTCATGGGAGTCTCTTATGGCTTTATTATCTTGGCATTTTCCTGTTTTCTATTTTATGATTCATGACACATTGCCCTCTCGTGACGAGCTCTTTTTGCGTTGTCGATGTCGGCGAGATTTTGGATTACAATACCTAATAGCATGGATATGGGAAGGAAAAGAAAAAACTGGTAGCTACTTATTGATTACAATGTAGAGGATGAACAATGTCGACCCTTTATATTGCTATCTGCTCCGATACGAATCCCTCTCTTCTTATAGCAAGTCTCGTTTTTTATTGTGCCGAGGGGATGCTTGAGTTTCATACCTGCGTGATCCTAGCGTTCTAGTGAGCCCGGCTTTCCCAGAGGTCAACTCGGACAAGTTCTAGGCCTCGAGAATCACAAGGAGACAAGACCAGATGAATAGAGAATGGTCTAAAGAGAAGAAATTCCGCCTGTATTATTAATACCCCATCCCCACGTACCAAAACCACATTAAAATGACAAAAACGAGAGTTCCCAACGGAAAATCCACGAAAACCACAAACCACAGCGAAAGAGGTGAGAGTTAAAAGCCAAGAGTTAAAACCCGGGACTGAAATCCATAGAGACACAAAGGCCAGAGCTAGGGCTGTTTGACTTCCTTCCCAGTCTTCAAATTGTGCGAACCTCGAAAGATGGCACTTCCGAACATGGTCAACCCCAAACCGTCCATTGCGAGTCATCCATCCCTGTTCTGTTGCCCACGCCTCTGAACTTTCCCTAGCTACTGTTTGCTTAGTTCTCGCAGCCTCTCGGTAAAATCACTAGTCTCGATCTTCACGGCACTCTGTTTTGTGAAAGCCGTGCGTAGAGAACTAAGCCCAGTGTGTCGAATCGCGTTTAACTGGAAAGTAAGATCCAAGTGAACATGATTTGGTCTATGCGCAGAAGGGGTCAAAAGCAAAGAGGAAAAGTAAAAATCGTCATTGAATCCGTCCGATCATTTCTCTGTGCTGCTCTGTTCCAACCGTACTCCGACATCTTACTTCACCGTGGAATGGGCGAAAGTGGCCGTTTAACAGCAGCTGTTGTTGGAGGAGGAACCAACGCCCTGACCCTGGCCAACTTGTACGCTAGGCTTGGTGTTGTTGGCTGTGGTGGTACCCATACGCTCCTTGATTTGGCGGGCCATGGTCAAGAAAGCCTGTTCGACATTGCTGGCGTTCTTTGCGGAGGTCTCGAGGAAGGGGATGCCCAGGCTGTCGGCGAATTCCTATCAGGGAGTTAGATTTGGATCACCATATTAGACCTGATCCTCGGCCTCGTGATGTGTGTGCGTGTGTGCATGTGACTAATGAGGGGGCGATTCACTAGGCTTCCATCCAAAAAGTTAACTTACCTTGGCGACTGTGTACTCAACAACCTTCTTGTCCGCCATGTCGCTCTTGTTGCCTACGAGGAGCTTGTTGACGCCCTCTGTGGCGTATCGGTCAATCTCCTGGAGCCATTGCTTGACGTTATTGAAAGAGTCCATGTCGGTAACATCATAGACAACGCAGATGCCGTGGGCGCCTCGGTAGTATGACGAGGTGATGGTTCGGAATCGTTCTTGGCCGGCAGTATCCCACTATGACACAGTCTTGTTAACCTTAGAGCCGTTAGATGATGTGCCTGGGGAGACCCACGATCTGTAGCTTGACCGTCTTTCCATCGAGCTCGATTGTTCGGATCTTCTATCAAGGTGTCAGTGATGGCGTGCTTGATTAAGAATGCATGAGGGCCGACGCACGAAATCGACACCGATGGTGGAGATGTAGGACTCGGTATAGGTGTCGTCGGCAAATCGAAGCAGCAAGCAAGACTTTCCAACACCGGAATCACCGATGAGGAGAAGCTTGAAGAGATAATCGTATCTGAAGAAAAGAGGTCAGAGCCGTCATTTTTGGCGGCATCGCCGTGGCCCCAAGAGATCCAGCCCGGACCGTGGATCGGGGGTTGATGGCAGGAAAACTCTACAGTGCTATCGTCAGCATCCAAGTTGAAAGTCAGGAGGTTGATCGCGGAGGAGGCTGGCGTACCACTCAGGGTTCATGGTTGCAGGAGGTCTCCAAACAGTCGCGAGCCGATGCAGCGATGATGGGGGAATAAGAAGAAAAAAGAAGCGTCGACGAGCGGACGGGGTGATGAGGGATGGGAGATGGATGAGGTTGGTTGGGCCGTGGTGATGATAGATCCAAGGAGGAGGTCAAGTGAACGCAGGCTGCAAAAGGCCGAAAGCATGGAGTACGGGTACGTCAGGGAACAAACGTAGCGCAAACTCACTGGAACCTGCTGCTAGCGATTGAGAGGGCAGTGAGACGCAGCACTGTGGCGGCAAAACTCCGTTGGGGGGCAGCTGACGGATCACGTGGAACGTAGGACACGCTTAGCACTCTGCTTGTCGTAAAAGACAGCGATAGCGGCTAGTCTAGCTTAGGGGGGCGCTGAGGAGGCGCTGGGACGCTGAGGGGTACAGCTCATAGGGATGACAAAATGTTAGCTTATGTACTCCGTATAAGCCCTATAGATCAGTATAAAGTTATACTACTTGTCTTTAAGCTAAATACTAGCTATAACTAAAGTATATAGACTTACTTTATAACTGTTAATTTAATAATTGAGATACTTTTCTTCTAGTATTAGATAAATAAATAAGGATCTATCTCCTTTATTCTACTGCAGCAAGTTATAACAGAAAACTGCAGAATTTAACATTTGTTATCCCCTGGGCTGTAGAGCTTTAGTGCGCGAGCGGCCTAGCATGGCGTCGGTTGACAGGCAGGCCGCAGCCGCTCTTTTCAACCGCCTTGTTCGTCGAGGTTTTCTTGCAAGCCACCAGACAGGGCCAGTTTTGCTCCATGAAAGGAACTTGACCGATGTGGCTCCGTTGGTAATGTCATATGAAACTCCAAGCTGGCTATTCGGAGCGTCTGCGAGAAAAGGTCGGTAAGCAGGTCGTCACCTCGACTTGGTGTCAGCGGCATTGCAAAGCGACGTCCTCAGAAGGCAACCATGACAATCTCTTCGCCAAAGCACATAAGTAGTCTTCAGACATAAATTTACACCCTTCGCTTCCTACATACACATCGAGCATGTGCAGTGAACTAGTAGTCTCAGTCTTGCTTTCAGGTACTTCGTAGAATGATGCCATTGCATGGCTGCAGCGCCGTTGGAACAAGGCCGCGATTTGATTGGACCCCATGCCCCTGGAAACAGTTTCCGGCCTCAGATCGTGGGGCAGCGTTCCCTGGAAGAAAAAAATCCACCAGCCAAAGAAGACGAGTAGGGAGGGAACTCTGAGGTGCGCTGCTAATCTCAGCCAAGTAACCGGTCACATTGGCACTTCCACGAGCAACGCTAGGCTACACTGCCTTCTGCGTACCTGTAACTTAGTGGCCAGCTGGTTTGATCCCGAGCAGAGCCGCAACAGCCTCACCGAGAATCTGGTTGAGAACCTCAAAAAAAAAAAAAATTAAGGAACGACGGCGACCTGGTCACGATGAAGGTCATCGAATCTCAATCAGCTGTCCTCGCCAACTATGAGGTTTACAAGCACCTCACGGATCAGCGTGCTCGCTACAAGAAAGCGAACAAACGTCGTGGCCCTCCCAATTTAGAGACTGTCGTTCGCGAGGTACGTCCCTATGCACGCATATGATATTTTTGCTCACCGTTCGATAGCTCCTACAATACATGCGCACATCCCCCAACCCCCTCAGCCAAACACCCCTCTCCTATTCTCCAGACTCTATTGCCCAGCTCCTTGAGCGCCTTCGTCCTTTCAACCTTGCCAAGGGCGAAGTGGTCATGATTCTCAACCTGCGTCCCGCCTCTGTTGCCGCTCTCAATACTGTCATTGAAGACATGTCCGACCGCTTTGACGATGAGAAGCAAGCGGCTATCGTGGTCGCCATTGCCGATGTGCTCGGCCAGTTTCCCCCGTCTGCTGAGGGACAGGACGAGGAAGAAACGGACGGCGATGTCGACATGGCTGGTAGCGCAACTGCTTGAGCTTTTCCCCCCCAACTGCACGGGAAATCTTGGAGCGGTCGTCTTCGGTGGCAGCCCGAACGAACGTCACAGAACCACACAACCCGCCTGAGCCTGCGCTCCATCCGCGCTCTTCGTTTTGATTGCCGTCTTGCACATGTCTTCAAACGCCAACTTGATCAACTCCCCCGTCACCGCCGAACACTCCACGTATCGATCCGCCCGCAAAGTCTGTGCCATCTGATACGCCTCTTCTGGATAGATTATCCCATTGGGGTCATCTTCTGACCTCAAGTCTCGTTTCAGGCCGAGGATGATGAGAGGAAGGAGATCGAAGCGCTGAAACGATGTTTTGGCCTCGTTGATCCACTACCGTCGTCAGTCGCCGTCCAGAGGGGAGGGCAAGAGGGATGACGAACATAACGTTGCATGTTAATGAGACTCAGCCGCTGGCTGATATCGTAACATATCGTTACCACATCGGGATCTAGCAACCGCCAGTTGTCGGGGCTTGAGGTGTCGTAAAACTCAAGACGATAGGATTTCGTTCCCAACTTGAAGTTGAAGACGAAGGGTTGATCAATATCACGGAGTATTGGGATTGGATTGGGATTTTCTCCCGCACTAAGTCGTCTAATACATGGGATTCAAACGTCAGCGACCAGAAACGACTCCGTAGAATAATGACATACGATAAAAACGTCGTCTTGCCACATTTCTCATCACCTACAAGCAAGGTCCTAATCACTTCCGGTTCTGAATCCATGTTTTACCACAAAATAGCTTATGCCATTCTGACCATGACTCCAGAGTCGTGAGAAGAATGGAAGTCGATATTTACTATACTGAGGTCCACAGCACGGTGATAAGGATAAGCCCACGCGTGACAACTTC
The DNA here is from genome assembly GCA_024112705.1 of Microcera coccophila. NCBI lineage: Eukaryota > Fungi > Ascomycota > Sordariomycetes > Hypocreales > Nectriaceae > Microcera > Microcera coccophila. Next base: position 13,182 of record JAMYIC010002599.1, on the reverse strand, counting down.
CAGAGTGTAATTGTGGCTCAACCCTGTCCAGCCACATCACCGCTCACAAGCCACACCACTGCTGCGAGAAACCCTTTCCTGCATACAACACCAGGTCTCATTCGCCGCCAAGTATATAAGAATCCACATCTCAAAACTCACATATGAGATCCGTTTCCCAGAGACTTAGGCGCAGAACTTCAGTTCAAGCCATCGTCTCTTGCCATTGCAGCACACCATCATCGCCGCATCGAAGTATTTCCTTATCAAGTAGTGAAGATTTTTCCAACGGTCGTCCGTCAGGGCGAAAGCGACTGCGCTATCACGATATGACGAATGAAAACAACAAATATAATAGCTGGACCAAGAATGCTCTCCTACGGCGTGTCAAGGAGCTTGAGGCAGAGCTAAAGAATCGACCCGCCGCTTCGACGCCTGGTCCAGCCCCGGAACATCAACTTCAGAATGAGTCGTCAGGAGTCTCTGCAAAGAAACCAAAGGGCAAGCGGAAGGTAGACCCTTCGAAGTATACAACTCGTTTCATCGCCCTTAAGTTCGCGTATCTCGGCAAGAACTATGGTGGCTTCGAGTTTCAAGCCATGGGAAATGCGCCAACTATCGAGGAAGAGCTATGGAACGCTCTTACAAAGGCTTGTCTCATCTTTCCGGAGGATGAGCGCGTTGTAGACTTCGACTGCTGCGAATACTCCAAGTGCGGGAGGACGGACCGTGGAGTGAGTGCCTTTGGACAGGTTGTTGGGCTGAGGGTCAGAAGTAATCGGCCTGTGGATGGGAAGAGGAAAAGGAGGGTGGTGCAAGAGAAAAAGACGGCTGTTAATGAGGAGGTGGGCGAAGAGCAGGAGCAGGAGGAGGTTGAAGTACCGTTTGATGATATTGTGGACGAGATCCAATACCCGCGGGTTCTGAACCGTATCTTACCCCCGGATATCCGCGTCTTGGCCTGGTGTCCCTCTCCGCCACCTGACTTCTCAGCACGCTTCTCCTGTCGTGAGCGCCAATATCGGTACTTCTTTACCCAGCCTGCCTTTTCTCCCGAGCCAAGTGCCTCACCGTCCGATCAAGCCATGATGCCCGGGTGGTTGGATATCGAGGCCATGCATGATGCGGCGAAGCGGTTTGAGGGAGAACACGATTTCCGCAACTTCTGCAAGATCGACCCAGGGAAGCAAATCACCAACTTTTCCCGTGTCATCTACGAAGCAGGCATCGAAGAAGTCAATGATGTTGGGTCAGCCTTACCGTACCTCACATCATCTTCTTATACCCCCTCAATCACAGAAGAGGACGAGGTATACCCCAAGGTCTATTCCTTCAATGTCCGTGGTTCAGCCTTCTTATGGCACCAAATTCGACACATGGTCGCCATTATCTTCTTGGTGGGACAACGACTCGAGCAGCCTACCATCGTGTCACAACTACTGGACGTGGAAACCAATCCATGCAAGCCCAACTATGTCATGGCAGATGAGGTCCCTTTGGTCTTATGGAATTGCATCTTCCCTAATGAGGATGACCCTGCGCCGTTTGGAAAGAAGGTAGACGCGATGGACTGGATATACCTCGCTAATGATCCAGCGTTAGGCAAGTTCGGTGCCTTTGGTGTGATGGACGGTCTATGGTCGCTGTGGAGGGAAAAGAAAATGGACGAGCTGATGGCGGGTCAGCTCCTGCAATTGATCTCAAGCCAAGGCGGCCAAAAGAACATGCCCCGATGGCTCGAGATAGTAGCAACGAAGACCAAGGGCGGGCCAGCCACGCTTGTCTACGAGGGTGGAAATGGCGGTCGACAGGGTGGGCGTTATGTTCCTATCATGAAGAAAGATAAGCTACAATCGCCTGAGGAGCAGAATGAGCGGTATGCGATCAGGAAAGGGTACGCAGGCGCAGAGGACATGCGGCAACAAAAAATTTTTGGGAAGAGGAAGGATGATGAGTCCATGGCGGACGAGTAGACATTAGTTCTTAGCGTATAGAGACATCCCCACGTCTAGAATCGAGTGCTCAAGCACACAGGCTTAAGACTCCCAGGGTATCACATCAAAATCTATCCCTTCTCCTCAATCCTCCCCTCATACAGACACTCCCGGGCTCCCCGCCAAACCTCCTCCACAATCTTCCTCCTTGGTAAGAGTCCAGGAAACACCACCACAACATCCTCCTCACCCTCTACAACGACGACAAGATAATACCGAACCTCAAACCCCCTAAACGCCTCGTTCACGAAAATATCCCTAATCTTCTCCGTGGGGATAAACCGTGTCGCTGTCGTTGCAAGATAACTACCCGCACTCTCGCTGGTTTGCATCCCCAGTCCTCGAAGAACCAAGAGACTTTCGCACGCGTAGCCTCGACGACTGAGGATGAACAGAACGGCTGCGGAAGTCGGGAGGAGGACCGGGAGTGGTATGCTGGCGGCGGCGTGGGCGAGGAGGCCGAATACGGGGGTGTGATGGTAGGCATAGAGCCAGGTAGACGGTTCGGACGTTGGATAGAGTGGTGATAGGGCAAGTTTGGCGTGGAGGAGAAGGAGGGTTAACAGGGCGAGCAGAAGCCGGGTTAGGAGGATGAGAATGTAGAGAGGGAGAGGGAGGCTTCGGAGGGTTGTGACGGTGAACTCGGCGGTTGTAGGAGAGGGTCGGCGAATGAGAAGATGAGGTGTTGTTGCGAGCATTTTGGCTGTCTAAGATTTGTATAGTATTTAGAGGTCGATTGAGTGTCGTCGGTTATGGCAGGGGACGGGTCAATTGCGATCCATCGCGTAGAGAGGAGGAGCTTCCTATGCTCGTATAGTCTCATTTACTCGATCGTCCATCATATTTCGTCTCCAGTGGTCATTGAGACAATGTGACCGCTAGAAGGAGGGGGAGAGTGGTGATATGCCGTCTGGTGTTTTAGTCATAGTGACAGTGGCAGCGGGTAGCCCGCCGAAGCTAGAGCACCTCCGCCTAACTCCTACCCGACGTTTATCCAGTCGCATAGGGTTATAGCAAAAAATAAGAATTCCGGCTTTCGACTGTAATGGTCCAACGGCGAAAACCCTTACACATTTCCCATTAACCCACCCCAACCCCATAAGAACCCTCTCGCCGCGCCCTGCTCGAACGCTGCGGTGGCCGCCCACTCGCTCAGGTAACTAGCGATGCTGGAACCCCTTGCGGCCCTCAGCACTGGAGATCACTCTTGAGGGAGGTTTCACTCTGCAGAGACTTCTCCCCCGTCGTGTGGCGGGCGGGACTACGATGGCGAGAGGTTTGGGTTGGTTGTTAGTGGGGAGGAGGATGTTGACGCTTTCTTTTTGCCGTCATCCCTTCATTTAATTCGGCGAGTAAAAATACAGGCGAGGATGTTTTGAAATCCATTGAGTCTGTCAAATCGTCTAATGTCGTTTTGGACCACCCCATTTGTCGTCATGATGCCGTTCGAACCCCCTTGTTTTTTTTTGGTAGCTGTTAGGGTGCGGGCCTATCTGTGAAGCCATCATCACCTATGCTTATCTAGCTTACGCTGGCCTCCCCAAAATCATTAACATGGCAAAAACTCACGCAACCAAATCAAGTCAAACCGCATTTAATTCAAACTTCACGAAAATAAAGTCCATATATCGTCCCAATCCTCACTCAAACAAGTGCCGTGAGGCAGCATTGTATAAATCCTAGTCCTCCACAAATTTTCACATTTTAAACCCCCTCAATTTTCTTTCATCCCGGCCTCGAAGCAAGCTGCCAATAGCCATCCCAGTCTGCGTTCCATCGTTTCTGTCCCCATCATCAATCGTGAAAAAAAGATATAAGAATTGAAAACAAAGTTCCGCGAGGAGTTCCCAGCAGAATCCACAAAGGTGAAAATGCAAATATGTGCTTCTGTATCCATCAAACATAGTCCGCAACATCTGGGTGACCCGCTGGTTCGACCAGGTGGGAAGCAGCCGTAACGAAAACCATACTCTTTGGTATATCCATCGCTACAGAAGCAGGACCATCTCAAAATTGCTGCCCTGGGGGAGAAGGTATGACACGTAGGTGTAAATAAAAGGCAACCAGAAACGCTTGCTCCCAATGCTTGTTTGCGCTGCCTCACCCTTTCCACCAAGAATATCCAAAGAGGCAGTGGGCATAACTGCGTTGTCAGAGAATGGGGTTGAGAAAGTGGTATCAAATAGTATAAATCGACAACGCCAATCGCCATGCACAAAGTGAAGGGGTACAATCGATTAATAAGAGGAGTGAAAAGAGACAATTTGCCGGACGCGTTCATGCCTTCGTCCGGACGAAACCTCCTAGATCATCTCGCTCCGGTGCAAGCCTGTGGAAATGCTCTCGTACGGCGACTCGAATGCTGGGGACCTGATCTGCTGTAGAACGTCCTTGCCACTACGGCTAGCCGATTGGAGACGATCAGTCGCCTTGGCAAAGCGGCTGCTAGCGCTGTTATCCCCCATACTGCGGCCTCGAGTATGGCTCTTAGAGGTCGGCGCGGAAGCACCAAGCAGATGCTCGTTACCAGAGGTCTCATCATCATCCATGACGATTTCAATCATTCCAGAGTTGAGAGCTCCTCCAGCGTGAGATCTTTGAGCATAAGGAAGGGGAGCAGGTGGTGGGGGTGGGGGAGTTGCAAGATGTTGGAGTTCTTTCAACATCATAGGAGCTGGGGGTGGGGGAGGAGGAGGGGGGACCGGATCCTCATGAGATCGTCGTCGTTCGGAAACGACGCCTTCGTCAATCCCTCGAAGTCCACCAATGCTTCCCTTTCGTCGGTAATGAGATTGTGGTTCATCGGGAATGGGTGCCGACATGCTTCGAGGGATCGGGGGCCGAACGGGAGCCTGGTAGACAGTTGAGGGAAGCTGGTATACTGTCGAAGGGAGCAACGTCAACAGGTTTTCCTTCTCCTTCTTGGGGGATAGTTCGGGCGAGGCTTGGGGAGATGGCTTCTGAGAATAAGCCAAAGGAAGCGCTGGGACCTCGGGTACTGGACTGCCTCGACTGGCGGCTTGCTCGCTCTCAAAAATCAGCCTCATGGCCTTGGGAGTAGCAGGGAGTCCGATAACGGGCCCGTTTCGCGCATACATGCTCTTGGTCTGAGGAGGCTCAGTAGCGCTGCGCGGTGGGATGTTATCGGACAGAGGCTTGGGCTCAGCCGCCTCAATACCAATTCGAAGAGCGGGAGAGAATTGGTCAGGGTGAGGGATCGGGGGGGCTTGCGGGCGCTTAGCCAGAGACTTCCGGCGTTCTTCAAGCTCTCGGGCAGCCTGCTCCTTCTTTCGCTGGCGCTCGTCCTTCATCTGCCGTAAGTCGCCAGCATGCTCAGTCGAAGTAGCCCGTGCGTGATACATGAGAGGAGCCAGGACGTCGGCGACCTCCGAGTTGGCTCGAGGGCGATGGCTGTCAGAACGTTCCGACTTGACCACCACTGGTGAGTTGAGACCACGGCTTGCGCTTCGGCTGTGTTTGGCTCTAAACTCCTCCTGTGCCTTCATTGCGAGCTTGTAGTCTTCCTCGTCTTCGGAGCCTTGGAAGTGATGTGCCGACATGGGCAGAGGGGAAGAAGGCGACTTGATGAGTGCTCCATCTCTACCCTTACTTCTCCCCCGAGTGTCGAGAGGAGGGGGTCGGTTTCGACCATCAGGGCTCTTGCGACGGCTACCACGGCTTGAAGTTCGGCTTCCTGGCCTCGCCTTGGGTCCACTGACCTTTCTCACGGTAAGCGGGTCACCGATCTCGGCAAGCTTAGGAGTGCTGAGGTTGATCAAATCCTCCGGGGACATAGGAACGGGCGAAGTGGGGGACCTCTTAGGATTGACCCAGCCACGAACAGGTCCACGGCCTCGGTCCTCGGAGGCTTCACGAGAACGGGTCGATCTATCCCGGCTTCCATGGCGACCGCGAGACCTTTCTCGGCTGGCATGTCGGCTTCGTTGCCTCTTCTGGTAATGTGAGGCGGCATCGAGACTATGGATATAGTCATCGCGAGTCTTCGTGGCCTGGTGGCGGAGGCTTCGGCCTGTACTAGAGGCAGAAGTCACAGAGCTAGCCACAGATCCAGGACCACGACGGCGACTCGGCCAGTGATATCGAGTCGATGAAGCAGCAGAATGGTCAGGTGATGTGGCTCTATGCGGCTCCGGTCCCTCCACGGGCTGCAGCTGTAAGCTGACACCAAATGGAATACGGTCGCGAGAGCCATTGCGGCGGGCTTCCCGGACTTGCTCCATCTTCATCATTACCTTAGAGTCAGGAGATGGCGGTTGCTCGCCTGATGGTCGGACAACTCGCTGATATCCATCACGCATCATCATAGGACTTGCAGTGGCCGCACGCGGCAAAGCGCTTCCGGTAGCCATCTGGTCGAGCCCGTTCGAGCCGGAACGCATGTGAGTCAGTCGATTATCAACTTGGTCAAGCGGGAGCGTCTGGGGAAGTTGCGCCGTCCTGAGAGCCTCTCGGTTCAGATCTGAAGGTTGTTCACCAATAGAAGGAAGCCTGCCTCGACCGAAACTGGGACCTACGCCCCGGGCAGACGTCGGAGTGTTGAATCTACTGTTGTTCGACGGTCTCAAAAATGCAGTAGTGGCTTCATGAGAAGCTGCTCCGGGTGACACGGCCGAGTCAAGGATGGGAGTCCGAGCAGCAGCAATAGGGGTCTGACCACCATCGCCCTGAGAGAAGAACTTCGACTTCTGAGTCTGGTCGCCGAACGAGGTGATAAGCTTCAAAGCAGATGTCTTGGCGATGCTGCGTTGAGGGCCACGCTGAAGGCCTGGAGGTGAAAGAGGTGGGCTAAGAATCTCGGGGATGCTGGGAGTGATGCTCTGAAAGTTGAGCTGAGCTGCCGACGGCGAAGCCCACGGCTCGGTCGACTCTTGGTCGGTACAAGCAAAGCATCGAATTGCAAGCTGTTGCTGGCCATGTTGAACGGCCCATTCGCCCCATTTCCTGATAATGGCAGCCTGTCGCTCCCAAACACCAGGGAAGGCCAAGCAAGTAAGGATCAGGGCTTCCATGTACCTCTTGTGCGAGATGTAGATTTCAATCGCATCATTGTGGTCACCCATCCCAAGCATGATGGTAACCGCAGCATGGACATCTCCACTCTCGAGTAGGCGCTGAACATAGGCTCGTCCTAGTTTGTGTTGAGCAGCCGTTCCGCCAATGCCACTCAGAGCCAACAACATCCAGTCCGAGGAAGTCATATTTTCAGATGAGGTAGCCATAATGTCAGCGTCGATATCACCAAGCCACTTAGACAGGAGAATCCGACTGGCAGATCCTTGAGGGTGCCTGGACATTTCATCCCGAATGAGATCCTCCACCTCTTTATTCCATCCAAAAATCGTACTAAGCATCTGTCGTCGAAGATCGTCGTTTGTTAGACGAGCGCTGTTGAGCCCTATGGGATGTTTATAAGGAATGTCGCTCAACCGCGTTCGGGTGAATTTGAAAAGGTCGTGGACCTTATTGTCATCAGGACTACGAGGAACTTCATGTCGAAGGCGGGAAGGCTTATGTTTGGAGCGGTTTGTCGAGGTTGCAGACGGGGCGGTAGAGGTTCCAATGGAGTAACCCATTGAATACGTCTCCAAGTCTCTCTGCTTGCCAACTGTAGAAGATCTAAGGGAAGATCCTGCCGAGATATAGGTATTCTCCGTCACAGCCCGCGACCTTACCGAGCTTTGATAACGGCCAGGTGTTTGACCGCCAGCGGAAGACCTGGACATTGAGGAAAGACCACTACGACTAGACATGGGGCTTTGCGTGTCGTACATCTCATTTCCAGAATCGGGCATTTGGTGTTGGGCCAGGCGGGCAAAGGGCCCCATGTGATCGTCATCGCTCTCGGACATACCCATGTCCAAGGGGATCGAACTTGACTCAGACTCAGACGTGTTGATAGTCGTCACTGAGGGAGCCGACCGATCGCCGATCTCTTCCGAGACGGGTGGCGAGGGAGGCAGCAAGTTGGCCGGGTGTTGGACATTGGCGACCATGATCGCCGGTGAGTTGAGGTCGAATTGCTGCACTGCATTATTAGGTCCCAGGGTAAACAGGCTTGCGCCAGGGCCATAGACGGCGAGGCCTCGGACATGCTCGAGAGTCGGGATTGAATCATAGGTGACGTGCTTAGTGCGAACATCCCACGATAGTGTTTCACTACGATGATGTTAGTGAGCGGTGTTCATGCATGTAAGCGCGCGCGTAGGGTGTAGTGGCAAGCTTGGAACGTACGAGTCGGAAAACTGGATAATGCGACCGTTCTTGGACCAACCCATCCAGTTGGGACCATTGCGGTAGTTTTCTGTCTTTCGGAGGACCCGTACGATTTTGGCGGGGTCTTCAGCATTGTACGACTTTGCCACACTCCAAACCCTGAGGTCACCATCATAAGTCTGAACAGCCAACATATCAGACTTCTGCCGCGACGACGAAGCGTGCCACGAAAGAGTGACAATCGGCGATGGTCCCCTGGAGGTTGTGAGGTTGTGCAGGATGGTGAAGCGAGGCTCCAAGGTAACAACGAGAAGAGAACCATTTTGATATCTATGAGTAGTACATTAGCGTGTGGTGAGCAGATTGAGAGTATATGAAACCTACCCGATAGCAAATGTTCGGCAATCAGACGAGGGAGCTATCGATGTGACTACGATTTGATCCAACGTCCTGGTTGAAATATGCTCAGAAGTTGTAGGCTCAAACAGAATTATGTTTCCTTGCGCATTGCCTGCATCAAAATTAGGAGATTGTCCGCCTGGCAAGTCATCTTTTTTTTTTCAGACAGAAAACATACCAAATACCACGTTTCCATTTTTCATCCAAGCTGCAGCTGTAAGATGCACATACGACGCAAATCGAGCCACTTCATCACCTGATAATAGGTCCCAAACAATCGCCGTCTGCCCAGCATCGTAGCTCACAACGAATCGACCAGCACCGATGTCGCTTTGGTTGTCGACGGCCAGTAGTTGAACCTCGTCGGAATGCCGCGAGAATCTTCGTTCAATTGTGAGGGTATCATGGTGACAGCACACAATTGAGCTACCCTGCGCGTAGAGGAACATGGACGCCGTGGCGGCACAAGGATCGAAGAATTTGAGGTTTTTTGGTAGAGGCATGTCGGCAGAGAAGTCTTGGTTCTGAGCCGCCCGTCCCCTCGATGATCTCCCCGAGGTCATTGAGCCGGTACGGTTCCTTGAAGGCCCTGACATGGCGGACATGCTGGGCTGCTATGGTCGTTGGATCTCGATCTATATACCCGCAGGAGCTCAGGTCAGTCGGCTAATTGCATCCAGGAAACGACGATTCTTCCAGCAAGCTGTAGCAAAGATGCCTTAGAAGAATTGTGTGAAACGGTACACGTACAAAGTCCAGTGCGTTGTCGATACGAACGTCCCCTCTTCCCGGGGGGGTCGATCTCCTTCAGAGACCCAAGAACTTGCGGGAAGTTACACTGTTCGGCGGTTGACCATCACTCAGGACTCCCTAGCAGTCCGATCCCGGACGACGTCGTCCACTTGTACGTTTCAATCGGCCAGAGCGTCGGAACCGGGTTCGAATGCTCTCTCTTTTCAATGACGAGAAGACGAATGCTGTGGGTCGGATAGCGGCGGGGGAGGAGGTTGGACGAGTGGGCTTGGTGACTCGGGGGCTGACTGTATGTCTCGGTCGCAACGTGGAGCTGCAATTCTAGAATGCGGTGAGAGGTGAGCGCGGTGGCTAAGAGGAGGCGAGGAAGTGTTTCGGAAGAAAAAAGAAAGGAAGATTTGCGGTGGAACTTGTGAGGTTGGAGATTGGACGAGGCCGTGGTTTTGCTTGAATGAGACGCTACAGGCGCAGACCTCATAAGACGGCGACGAAGGCACAACGCAACCGCCTCGCTGTGACTGCCCTAAGACCAGAACAGAAATGGATGGGGAGAGGGCGCAAGGTACGAGCAAGAGAGTGGATGCTGCTTGGGAGGGGTGTGACCCGGGCGCTTGTCTTGCAGCAGTAGCTTGGGATCTTGAGGGACTCGACGTACAGGAACAGTACCGTTGTCCGGAGTATGGGTATGTGGGTATGGGTCGGGACAGTGGCACACGACAAGATGCACGCGAATGCAGGCGACGTGTCTTTGACCGGCCTTGCGAGCAGTAGGGAAGATTCAGATTGTGTTGGGGAGGCTGGCGCGGCTGGGTAAGTTGTGGGTTGTCGAGCTCTCTGGTGGTGTGGCGGAGAGGAGGGATAAGCCGGGATCCCGTACTCGCGATAGATGGGAAGGCTGGAAGAGGAAAGTCAAGGGACCAAGAGAAAGAGTTGGGAAAGAAGAAGCAGCAGGCTGGTGTGGTTTTGAGAGAGAGAACGACGAGGGTGCGGTAAGGTACATACAGACACACGCAACGATAGCAACCAGAACAGCCGCCAGTAGACCAGTAGCAGCGGACTCGTTCCAGCAATCAATCAGTCGACAGACTCGAAGAACTGGAGACTGACAGGCTGGGAATGGAGATTCGTCGAGCTCAAGCATCTCACCAGGGTGTGTGATACCGGTAGACACATGGACCGTGGAGCCATGGACCCAGAGTCAGAGCATGGCGCCTAGGTGGCCATGTTCTGGCCTGTAAGTGGATGACGGAGAATAGGCCATATAAAAGTAGAGCCCTGCGAACGTTAGGTCGACAAGAGCGTACATGACAAAAGTGAACCAAGAGAGGGAGCGGATACGGACCGGCTCATGGGGGGGCGCGGCAGGGGTGGTTGGAATGGCATGGGTATGGCATGGATGGGGGGACATGCAAGCAGCAACACATCACTTCACTCGTCGCTCTCGCTGCTCCTGTGGGGTTTTGACGCCAACGCTTGTTGGGCTAAGACGCCTCTTTGTCGAGTCGTCGAGGAATCAGGAATCAGGGATCAGAGAATACTCAGGGATCCCTTTCCACAAGGGCTTGTAGGGACTCGATCCTCCAATGTTTGATCGTCTTTGATACTTTTAGAGCAAGGCCTTTGAACTCTTCAGCCACAACGACTCGACCCCTGGGGCATTAGATGGCGGTTGAAAGTCAGAAAAAAAAATTGGATTTTGGGATTGCCGGCCTGGGCAAAGGTGTGGAATTCATCCATTCTGAGCCATGCGAGGCGGACCTAGCGAGAGGCAAAACAAAATATAAGAATAAAAATTAAAATAATGAGAAAAAAATTCAATCAAAAAAAAAATCCAACGTCCGCTCGTGCGAGTTCCAACGTCGGCTATTCGACTTCAGGCATACCGATGTACCACCTTGTCGTGCTTGTCCCCTGCCATATTTAGCCTCGTGGATTGTCCGCATGCCTGGTGCGGATTCGCGTCGAGTGGTTCTGCTGCGCTTAGCTAACTTTAGCTACGTTTTAGCAGCTTCGCCTAGTTCTGGGGGCCTATCACTCACCATCGTCCACCATCGCTCGCTATCGCTATCAGTTATTCGTCTCTCGCTAATCCGAGCTTTCAATTGGAAATTGACGCTGGAGATCTCACTTTGATGGATTCCAAGTCATGAAACCGCAGAATGGCCTCGTCGAATCCATTCTCCCTTCCTGCCCTACCCTGTGCTGCCCTGCCCCCTCTTTTCGGGTCCGAGAGCTTTGCGGGGGTCGTCTGTAGACCGTACGTACAGGCGTTGCACGATGCGGTGTCCATGCTGCTGATGTACAGCGTACAGTAGTACGGCAGCACCGCAGCACACAGGGTCGATCCGGCTCCCCCATGGGAAAAGACTGGCTGGGGGAGTTGGTACCTTACAGCGCTCTGAGGGTTGGTGGTTGCAGAGCGGCACGAGCTGTAGCAGGAACTGGATACGGCATCAATCAGCAAAGCAACCAGGACGGCGACGGTGACATCAAGAAAAAAGACCCCTGAAAGCTTGACTCGCCTCGTTTCGGATCTTCGTCTTCGCCTTCGCCCTTCGCCTCGCCTCGCCTGGAAGCAAGCCTCGATGGTTCAGTCGGCTCTCTATGGTCAAAATTCAGAAAGCTGTCGAACCCGTAGAAGCATGTGGTTGGGCTCAAACTGGGCGGGACCGCCATCACGGCAACGGTTCAATGGAAATCGACGTCGAAGCGCCCAAGTGTGATGCATCCGGATTGGGCCTCCTCATTGGCCGGGCTAGCTGCAAGCCCTTAGACGCTGTGGACCAATTGGCGGGCCGATCACGCTTCCGCGCAAGGGTCTAATCGCTCCCCTGCGGCCACCAAACCTCCCCAGGCTTCCGTAGTTTCTCCCGTCATCCTTGTCTACTCCACGTCAACTTGTCAACCTCACCTGGTCTTTGCGCCAATTAATTCCCCAGATCCCAGATCCCGACCCTTTCCTTCTCGTCGATTCGTGCTTCGCGGATCGCTTCCTCGCGACCTCGCTTGTCGATTCTCTCCACTCGAGCTTCATGCCATTGAATCGACTTCACTGTTGGTTTAAGTCGATCACAGGACCGTCCTGCTTGTGCTATTTCGGGTCGGCTTTAAGCAATTAGGATGCTATCTGAG
>JAMYIC010002591.1:1054-13886 GCA_024112705.1 Microcera coccophila | reverse complement strand
CCAAAGGGCAGTTAGGCGGAGGCGAACGTAGCACTGTATTGATAATAAGACTTAAGCTTGGAAGGGTCTCCCTTCCGAAAGGCTGGCGAGAGCCAGCTTAACCCCTCACGAGTGGTAGGGATCACGTGAGGAGCGTGCGTAGGCCTCTGTTAAGGTAAGGCGCGGATCCCGGCGTTACAAAACTGCTATTAGTGGGTTGAGTATACCCTTTCAACATTTTTACCCCCTGTAGGCTGTAGCTCCGTTTGGCGTAAAAACACCGCCCAGCCACAACTCTATAAACTAGGTACTACTACCGCAACCTTTTGATCGAAGAAGTTACCACTAAACCAGTTACGCTTGGTGTTTTGGATGATCGCGAACCTTTTGTACCAATGTCTGAAAAGCAGCGAGCAGGCCGCCTTTTCTCGGAATTTTCAGGAAGACTATTAACAGTATTAAAACCCTCGAGAATGCCTCAGCGAAAAGTCATCGTGAGGTTTGAGGGCTCCAGCGCCTAAGATCTCACGACTTACACTTCTAGGAAGCATGACGGCTAGGCCATTGCTATCACTGTTTGAAGAAGCTACCATGAGATGATCGAAGTAGAACTGAGGGCGTCGTCGTGGTAGAAGGAAGCGAGGGCTACCTCGCTCTAAGCTTATGTCCGATCCGCCTCAATCGACGAAGCGAGATGCCGACCGCGCTCGGGGTAGAAATGATTCGCGAAGCAGGCGGACTTAATCCAGTACGTCCGAAAACATTGCACCGCTCGCTCTCCACAACCACCGAAAGAGTGAAGGATATTTGAAGTCAAAAGCTGGCAGTCCGCCGACAAAATGTTTTGAATTACATCCCGGAGTACTTGGTAGTGCTCATCAATTGATCATATTGCCGGACATTTCCAAAGCCATGGCGTTCGCGTTGATTCAATCCAGTCGTCATGACATCTACCCTTTCATCAGTCCTAAAGAACAGCTCAATAGTGCCGCAGCTAGGAAGTCGATCCTGGTCACTGGAGCTGGTACTGGTATTGGCAAGGCGATTGCCGAGCAGTTTGCGCTTGCTGGAGCGTCCCAGATCATTGTCACCGCACGACGAACCGGCCCTCTAGAAGACACAAAGAAGTCCATCAAGTCACTAGCGCCCTCTTGCAATGTCATTGTCAGTGGCGAGACGGATGTTTCTGACGCAGAAGCCGTCAAAAGGCTTTTCATGAGCCTGTCAACTGCCCCCGATGTACTCGTCCACAACGCTGCTGTCTCCCTTTCTACAGCTGCGGTGCCCGACTCAGATCCTGCTAGATGGCTGGGCGACATCGACATTAATATCCATGGTATGTACACCATCATACGCGCGTACATCAACGCCCTGAAGGCTGCAGGGAGGACAAAAGGTCGCATCATCAACATCTCCTCGAACGCATCTTGGCGATATGTTCATGGCAGATCGTCCTACGCAATGTGCAAGATCGCCATGAATAGTTTCACCGAGTACGTGGATCGAGAACAGCAAGACTTGGGCACTGATATTCGATGCGTTGCCTTGCATCCCGGCGGTGTCAACACGGGGCTCTTAGACAAGGAAACCTTACCGGAACCGATACGGAGGATTCTGATTGATACGCCCGAGCTGCCGGGAGCCACGGCAGTCTATCTGAGTACAGAACGGGCGGACTTTCTGATGGGTCGTTTCGTCAGCTCGACTTGGGATATGGAAGAGCTGGAGAGCTTGAGGGACAAGGTGGTCAAGGAAGACCTGCTGCGGACCAAGGTGGTTGGCGTAGAGTGGAAGGAAGATTGATATGTCAACCGTTGAAGATGACTTGAGGTAGTTAGGGCACCATCGACACCTAAAGGAATTCTCATTTTCGCAATTGCCGTCTTCTTCGAGCCTAGATGCGAGCAAGTTCGTGGGAGATGTACCATATTGCATGAGTATGCCTAAGATAAGATGCCCGTTGAAGTAAGCGCGGCTTCTATTAACCGGCATAGGCCCGCTTGAGGGGTGATGCCGTTTCTTTATTTGTCCTCTCCCATTATTTTTAGTTTATTTGTGGTTAATGTACCCAGCCAGCTGGGACAGACAGTCTCAAGTCTGTTATTCTATATTAGATGTCTAAAAATATGGCATTATCGACTTTCAGATCGTATACTTAGAACGATAGGGGCGTGAATCGTTCGTCAGCGACAGTATCTTTGGCAAGGCGGTGCAAATACTAAGCCCTTTTTGCACACTCGAGTGTGTGCACCCAAGGCCCCCCATGAGTGAATACCTTGTGCTTAGTCACTAGAGGGCTGCCAAGACCACTCCCTTAAAAAGGGGTCAGACAACTTCATCCGTTGGAATTCAAGATTAGAACCGGATGAGCTCACTGTACGACTGCAGGCGTACTGATTCATATTTCATTTTTCCAAACTCTGGTGTGCTTGAGTCCGTCTCCCTGTTTCTTTGATGCCAGCAGCTGTCCTCTGCGACTATCCTGTTTCCATTTCATCCGATAAACAACCAGGATCAAGGGCATAGCAGACGCTTGTCAAAGGACTTGCAGTCAAGCTCACGTCAAGCGACGGTATGCTTGCTGGTCTCATTCCAGCTCCTAGTCATGAGCTTTGTTCTATCGAAGTCGTCTCGGAGAATCTTCCTCCACAAGCCAATGCGAAAGCCTGACCAGTCTTCGCCACTGAAGCTGTTGTTCGGCTAACGTCACGATGGCTTACCGTTCAAGAACAAAGATTGTTATCTCAGGCCACCTATCAGCCACGGATGGCTAGGGGTCTCAAGGGAGTCATGGACTTCCCGCAGGAGCACTGTCTCGAGACCCGGGACGGCGGCTTCCTCGATTCTTATGGGGGCGACATATTCGCGATTCTTCAGCTGGAGCGGTCCGACTTGCCAGCAATATGCTTAGGTAGGGACAAGCTGGAATGCACTGCCATGGATCATCAGGATTCAAGGAATGCCAAAAAAGGCCATGCCAGGTGTCGGCCGGGTTTCTCCACAGGTGGCAGCCGCAGTTCGACTGATTGCCAACTGGATGCCAGTGCAAGGCCCTGGTTCCAACTTCTCTCCCTTTCCTCGGGCAGCCAACGCAACACCTCCACCGTCGTAAACATTGCATTCCTCGTCCAACCAGCTCTGAATCACCAGACACGCTCTTTTTCCTGTCTTCTTCTAGAGGCCGTGCTTGGCCTGCCCGCTCACCCAGACGCGTTCTGGACTCTCGTTTCTCGCTTCTCTTCTATACCTCTCTCGCCGTCTCGCGCCTTGGAATCACCAAGATCCAGCCGCCAACTCTACACGTCTTCCTCTCCTCCGCTGCAAGTGCCAAAACATTCGCCTGTCTTGTCTGCTCTGTTTCTGTTTGTGATTGAGGAGCTGGAAAATATTATGTTCTGATTTCGCCAACACTACGGCAGTAATCATGGCGGAGACGATGATTTCCACCACCACTCGCTCGCCTCTTACTGAGGCTTCGAACCGCATCAACTCCGCTTGTCAAGCTACCGAGGTTCCAAATTACAAAACTCGAAATGGTCAATCGGTTGCTTCTAATTCCAATGCTTATGATGCTTCCCGAGCCTTGTTCCGGGGTCCCTCGTCGCATCCTGCTACTCGCGCCTCAACGAACGCGCCCCCTGTCGTCTCTCCCGATCATCGTTCAGCTCAATCGAGGTCCACCAAGGAGGCGGATGAAAACAAGCGATACTCACATACTCCTCACGACTCTTCTGCTGGCAGCCGTAGCAAGAACTACAAGACGCACATCGGTCCATGGCAATTGGGCAAAACATTAGGAAAGGGGTCATCAGCCCGCGTACGACTATGTCGCCACAGAGTTACCCATCAACTCGCCGCCGTCAAGATTGTCAACCGTCGAATGGCTTACCTAGTGCACGACAGCAGTTTGGCCGCCCTCAGCAAATGGGATAATAGCCTCCCAGAGCAGACCCATGGCGAGATGCGCATTCCCATGGCTATTGAACGTGAAGTGGCCATTCTCAAACTCATTGAACACCCTAATATCATGAAATTGTATGATATTTGGGAAAATCGCTCCGAAATGTAAGTTTACCTGGGCCGAATTGGGCAGCTTGAGTGCTAAGAAATGCCAGCTATCTTATTCTTGAGTACATCGATCAGGGAGACTTGTTCACCTTCATCAATATGAAAGGACGGTTAAGTGAAGAGGTGTCTGTCTACTTTTTCCAGCAGATGATCAGCGCTATTTCTTACTGCCACTCCTTTAATATTTGCCATCGCGACTTGAAGCCCGAGAATATCCTGATAACTGCAGATCTTCAGATTAAGATTGCCGACTTTGGCATGGCCGCACTCCATCAGACGGACACCCACCAGCTTGCCACAGCTTGCGGAAGCCCTCACTATGCGGCACCGGAATTACTCAAGAATAGGCAGTATCGCGGCGACAAGGCTGATATCTGGAGCATGGGTGTTATCCTATACGCCATGCTGTCGGCCACTCTTCCGTTCGACGACCCGGACCTCCGCGTAATGATGTCGAGGACGAAAAAAGGACAGTATCAGATGCCCGAATTCCTGAGCCCGGAGGCAGAAGATCTCATACAGCGAATGCTTCAAGTTAATCCCGACCGGCGCATTACCATGAAAGAAATCTGGAAGCATCCTCTGATCCAGAAATATGGGTATCCTGATAGTCTCGGCGACGTTCACGGACAACCCCCGGATACACGCAAAGGTTTCCAGTATACCCCTGTTTCACGACCGGACATCGATCCCCAGTTGGTGCGTCAACTACGGTCGATGTGGCACATGTTTAGCGAGAACGATCTTAAACTTAAGTTGACCTGCGACGAGTGAGTGCCCGTGGTGAAAAAGTACTGTAAACCGAAACCTGACCTCTCTAGACCCAACGATCAAAAGGCCTTTTATTGGCTACTCCACAACTATCGGGAGAAGCAACTCGAGGACTTCAAGCCCGAAATTTCTCAGTCTGTGAGCGACTATCATCACTTGGAACCCGGGACATGGAAGAAACGCATCTCGACATGCGAGTTCGCATACCCTCGCAGTAACGGCCATGGTCGATCCATATCACGGTTCACTGTCATTTCAAACGCTGCAGAAACAGAACCGGATACCGTTCAGAGCTACGATCCATATAGAGGTAGCCGCATGCTCAAGACATCCGGTTCTCAAGTAAGCCAGGCCAAGATCACTGTTCACCGGGATAGCATTCAGGGGCAACAAACGTCGAGGCTTCGAAGCACATCTGCTGCTCGGCGTAGTCGCATAAGTAGTGCCAGGACGTCGACTCCTAACCGTCTCCAATCATCCAGAGGTTCCCTCTCTTCATTTCACAGCAGTCGGCAAGGCAGTCGGCAAGGCAGCCGACAGAGCACGCCGCACACGCGCGGAGCCAGCTTAAGACACAAACGAGGAGTTGATTTCAGTCACGTGCGAAAGCGATCCAGTTTGATCGGTCAAAACAAAACCCAACCGGTGCCCCCTCATGTTACCGAAGAAGGATCTACATACCGGCTAGAGTCCACCGAGTCTCTCATTCACGACCTCCCCAGTCTTCCCAGCGGCGTTTACCCAAAGCCGGCCCAAAAGCCACCGGTACTTGATTCGAGGGATGCAACTGAGATTTTCAATGAGGAGCTCCGACATTTCAGCAGCAACATCGCGAAAGATTGCGACGAGGCTTTCAAGAGTTCCTTGATCGACTCCTCCTCGATCGCTGGTTCTCTGGCGGACGGCGATAGAGGTGCTCGAGAAGTCAGCCCGTTCTCCTTCTCCATCGAAACGCCCGCCGACGATAAACCAACTCCAGAGACTGAATTCACTTTCAAGTCAGTGAGCAGTCGACCGCTCCCGCCTCTTCCTTCGGCTAGTGAATTACTCGAGCCATCCTTACTCCCTACGTCTCTAACTTCTCGTCCTGTTTCACTTGATGAAATCGGTGAACTCCCCGCCGATCAGGTCAAGCTTGCTCTTCCAGTCTTGCTACCGAAACACGTAGATCGTCGTATTGTTTCAGCGCCTGCGTACGCCCAGGGTCACAGGAGGACAGATGCCCTTCCCTCGATTAATGAGACTGGAGTGGCCAGTGATAAGAGTCGAATTGTGTCGGCCCCTCCTCATACACCTGCCAAGGACTCGATGGAGAAAATTCGCGGTATAGAATACCTGAGCAAAGTCGAAAATAGCATTCGAGTCGTCAATTCTCCCAGTAACACAAGCCCTGTCGAAATACCACAGCCGCTCAACGTACGCAAGAAAAGTAGCGCCAAGGAGGCGGGGGTTTCTTCTTACGAGCAGTTTACGACTACTACGAGAACTTTCAAGGAGGCGGTTGCCGGCTCCACGACCTGCGATGATCAAAATCCCATGAAGAAGAAAAAATCGGCATGGTTCAAGCGATCCTCCAAAGTCGAGATGGAGGGTGAATCATCGCATTGGCAAGAGCACAACTCGGCCAGAACCTCGAGTGACGCAAAACGGACCGACTCATCATCGACCGATGCTGCGCCCAAGAAGAAGAGCTTCGGTTTCCCTTTCTGGAAGACTCATAGAACCAGGGATTCAGGAATGTCAATCTCTCGTGAGTTATCCCATGGCCATGCTCACGTATCCTGTGGCAAGATTCTCACAGGCGTAGGAGAACAGGAAGATGAAGACCTATCTGTTTCCGATGCACCAATCGCTCGAAAGTCGATTGGTAGCGGCAAGGGATCGCGGTCCGAATGGCGCAAATCCGAATCTGGCGGAGTTCGCAACATCGAAGTGAAGCAGAACTGGCTCGCCCGCCTCTTTCGCGTCAAGCCTGCGACCGACCACCTCTGCATGGCTATATCTCGTCGACGAGCTCGTCAGGAGATTGTAATATTGCTGCGAGAGTGGCGAAAGTATGGTATTAAGAACATCCATGTTGACAAGCAGCGCAATATCGTTTTTGCACAGGTGGGGTCGAAGAACTGTTAGTGAAGACAACAACCCTACTGAGATTTGTTACTAACGAATGATTGATTATAGACTTGAATCTCAAGGAAGTGTCGTTGGCAGCCCAAGTGATGACTGTGATTGAGCATGGGAAGAAGCAACCCCTCAGCATCATCCGATTCACACAAGAGCGGGGAGCAGCAAGCAGCTTCCACAGGGTTGTGGATACAATGGGCGTGGTGTTTGACAGCCGCGGCTTGATGATTGCGGACAGGAACAAGCAGAAGATGATGATCAGGACACTCAACTCTTAGGCCACCTCGTTGTACGGATGAATTCGGTGCACGTCACGGACTGTGCAAGCTTTGCCCGTGCCGTGAACATCCCAGGACTCGATTCTGACGAGCGTCGTCGTCGTCAAGAAAGGGGCTCCAATGACCAGCTGGGGTGGAGAGGGTATACAAAGAGGGGGGCGGTGGTGGTAAAATGGGACGGGGGATGATATCTTGCTATGGCATGGAAAACACAATGAAGCTGTCAATTCATACGAGGGGGGCAACAAAGTTGATGCGTATCTTTAGTTTTTGCACAAGGTGTTACACAGGAGTTTGGATGCTGTCAGGATCATTGCTTGCGTGCTTTCTCGTAATGCGCCTGCGGGAAAGGTTGCACGAATCTGGTGGTGTGGTTCGTTGGTTGAGGTAGAGATAATGGTGGTTCAGGGTTCAGGTTGTTTGAGTATTGATTTGCTAGCTGCCTAGGGTGTTAGAGTTTACAAGGTGGCAATGTATCCCACGAAACAGGCTTCTTCGTACGATGGAATGTTGAGTGTCGGATCTGATGAGAAGTCGATATCTCGTTCACTCATGCACGATAGGAAGGGAAGCCGAAAATCACGGATCTATGCCGAAACCTGTGCGAGATCGGGGGGCCGGACAACAGCCCCTTGGCGGAAAGTGCCGGGCGGGCCCCCCGACGACCTCAAGATAAGGTAAGTGGCAGCTCATAAATGTGTGGCAAGCCTCGGTATCTCGGTCGGGGAGATGGTGGTCCCGCGGTACCCGAATTGACACATACCTTACTTATTCAGTCACCTTTCGGTTACGTCAGTTTCTCGAGTGGCCCCCCAGCCTCAGCACAGGCCTGGACCCTTATTTTCCCCCCCTACCCCAAGTTTTTATCAACATCTCGACCTACCGGTACCCTAATGAAGATCTTGGAGGTACAGGATGCTTCGTACATAGACCAGGATGTGGACGGCAATTGGGGAAACTCCGAAGTGTTGCCTCGCTCAAGGAGGCAAAGTCTCTCTAAAAAATCGCTGTCCCCCGAACACGGTCGATGGTCGAGACAGTTGACCGTCCAGGAACCAGAAACTGGGGGATTCTGGAGAATTCGGGGAGGGGGGTCGGATGCGGATAAGAGAGCACCAAAACCATTTAGGCCTCGGTCTTCTTCCGAGCTCTCGTGGGTGTCGGGAGCACTTCAAAGCACGTCGAATAGCGTATCAATGGGACGCTGATGGATCTATGGGGAGGCCTTCCCGCGCGCCCTCCCCGGACATTCGGCGGTACAGCGCGGTTACTCGACGGGCGACGGCGTAACAGGTGCTTTTTCGTAGTGACCACAGCTTAGTTCAGTGAGATGCCGCTTGAGGTTCCACTCGCTTCCGGCATGTGGGTGGTAGTTGGAACTCCAGGCGGGTGAGCACATGCTTCTCCAAGACCTCTTCGCCCCTTCACACTACGTGTAGAGCCTAACAACTAGCTAGGTACAGTGCCAACTAACATCTCCAGCGCCTACCTCACTTTCATGAGCCGTCCCGCTGGTCTCTCCAACTTCTCCATCCACCCGAGCCAGGCCGATGACTGCCGAACGAGCTTCATCGGGGTACTGTAAACTTTGAGAAATTTGCACAGGGCTCATGGCCCATTATCATCCTGAGCCCTACCCATTGTGGCTTAGTCTTGGTGCAATTCTGCTCCACGATTAACGTCATCTATCGCGCATCCAGCTTTCGGGGTTGGTGATTTTGTTAGCTTCATCATCTCGGTTCAGATCCGTTGCTGGAGTTCGGCCTCAATCCGTCCCTTTGTCTTCGCCATGGATTGGAGAGGAGGGGCTTCCGGTGCTGAATCCTTATAACTAGAGAACTTCCGCTCGGACATCGCGAGGTCCCTTTCCATTTCACTTTACCAGTGTCTTATAACGTGTCTATGATTGTCGCGTCCTAACTTCACATCTCATCTACCAAGCAACTTGCGATACCCCTCCTGGCGCTCATCCCATCATCGTCGACACGTGAAAGTCTATACCACGCCTTTATCCCGCTACCCTTCTCCTCCCTCCGCCTTCATCCAGTCTCCTCCTAGACCACCCTCAAAAACCACACAAATATTACAATGGCTTCCACCAATTCCATTCTCCAAGGCGTTTCTGTCCTCGGCAAGGTCGACGAGGTCCACCGCAAGATCCTCACTCCCCAGGCTCTCGCCTTCGTTGCCCTCCTCCACCGATCATTCAATGGGCGACGCAAGAACCTGCTTGAGCGGCGAAAGGCCCGCCAGTCCGAGATCGACCGCGGTGTCCTCCCCGACTTCCTCCCGGAGACCAAACACATCCGTGAGAACTCCACCTGGAAGGGTGCTCCCCCAGCCCCGGGTCTGGTTGATCGCCGTGTTGAGATCACCGGTCCCACCGACCGAAAGATGGTCGTCAATGCCCTCAACTCGGATGTTTGGACATATATGGCGGATTTCGAAGACTCCAGCGCTCCTACTTGGGACAACATGATCAACGGCCAGGTGAACTTGTACGATGCCAACCGTCGCCAGGTCGACTTCAAGCAAGGCTCCAAGGAGTACAAACTCCGAACCGACAAGCCGCTCCCCACGCTGATCGTCCGTCCCCGTGGCTGGCACCTTGAAGAAAAGCACGTCACCGTGGATGGAGAGCCCGTCTCCGGTTCTCTCTTCGACTTTGGCCTCTACTTCTTCCACAACGCCTTTGAGACTCAGAAGCAGGGGTTCGGCCCCTACTTCTACCTCCCCAAGATGGAGAGCCACCTCGAGGCTCGTCTCTGGAACGATGCCTTCAACCTTGCCCAAGACTACGTCGGCGTGCCCCGAGGCACCATCCGAGGTACCGTCCTGATTGAGACTATCCTTGCCGCGTTCGAGATGGACGAGATCATCTACGAGCTCCGGGACCACAGCTCTGGCCTCAACTGCGGCCGATGGGATTACATCTTCAGCACCATCAAGAAGTTCCGCAACAACCCCAACTTTGTCCTGCCCGACCGATCCGCCGTCACCATGACCGTCCCCTTCATGGATGCCTACGTGAAGCTGCTGATTCAGACCTGCCACAAGCGTGGTGTCCACGCCATGGGTGGCATGGCCGCCCAGATCCCCATCAAGAACGACCAAGCCGCCAACGACAAGGCCATGGAGGGCGTGCGCGCCGACAAGCTCCGAGAGGTTCGCGCTGGCCACGATGGTACTTGGGTTGCTCACCCTGCTCTAGCCTCCATCGCCACCGAGATCTTCAACCAGCACATGCCGACTCCCAACCAGCACTTCGTCCGACGGGAGGACGTTGCCATTGGACAGAATGACTTGCTCAACATGAACGTTCCCGGCACCATCACCGAGGAGGGCATCAAGAAGAACCTCAACATTGGCCTCGGCTACATGGAGGCCTGGATCCGAGGCGTCGGTTGCGTTCCTATCAACTTTTTGATGGAGGATGCCGCTACCGCCGAGGTATCCCGATCTCAGCTTTGGCAATGGGTCAAGCACGGCGTTACCACTGCCGAGGGCAAGCGCGTCGACAAGGCCTACTCCCTCAAGCTTCTCAAGGAGTGTGCTGATCAGCTCGCTTCCAAGGCTGGCCAGGGCAACAAGTTCCACCTCGCCGCTCAGTACTTCTCCGGCCAGGTTACCGGCGAGGACTATGCCGACTTCTTGACCACGTAAGTTGAATTGTCAACGTATGATTTTTGTAAACGGACTGTACTGACGCTGCGATAGTCTCTTGTACAACGAGATCACCCAAGCTGGCCCTCCCAACCCTGCGTCCAAGCTTTAAGGGACGGACGAGGAGCAAAGGTGTAAAACTAAAACTGCAGATCTAGGAGTTTGGCATTGCGATGGTCATTTACTGGGATACCGGCGACTTTTTTTTTTTTCTTTTCTGGACATGCCGCAGCAAAGCAATCTTGACCTTTGCGTGTATCTAGTAAATTGTTTGTGGTGATTCTGGATGAACGAATCCTATTTTCGACTAGCACCTGCTGCCTTGACTGATTTCACTATTCCTTGTCCCACCATAATCCACCCCCGTCTCAATGCCGTTGGTAGCAGCAAATCTGCCGCATCGTCTCAGCAGATCGGGAATTGGCGATGTCTTGGCATTGGATAGATGCTCAAAAAGGAATTGATACTCTTCCTTCTAGGCATACAGGACGGTTATATAGCCTGCGTAGTCTCGAGATGAGAGTTTTCATCCATTCCGTTAGCCCTCATCATAAGTCGGTACAAGGACAAGAATACATCCAAGGGCTTTGGCTCCAACCATCCCTTAGGTATTCCTTGGATAACTCGCATTATTGTGTTCTTAATTTGAAACATGTTGGAAACGGTTCAAGACGCCGACAGCTTCACGGAACCAAAAGGTCTCAAGTTTCATGGCATGGCTCTTGTCAGAGAGGTGTTGGAGGTGGGCATTTCAGTTTCAGAATCGATGTTGAAACTCGCACTTGAGACTATGAGATATCAACCCTCCTGAAATAAGGCACCAAAGGGCTATAAAACAATTGTGCCCCCTCTGAGAGATTTCACTCTGCCTCCTTCACGCATGCTCCTCAACACTGACTTGCGTCACTTATTCAAATATCTCTCGTTGTCGGATCACGTCACCTCGCCACAACACCATGAGACACGCCATGCTCCGCTGGAAGGGTCGAGTCCTCTAACCGGACTCCTCTGAAGCGTCGATGCATTCCAGCATGATTGATTCTCCTGCCCCGGTAAACTTTTAGCCTGCGAGCAGTTGAGAACACATGTCGGCACGATTCCTCACCGTCTTCCGTGACGCCCCGCAACGGAGGGGTCCGGATTATGGACGAGTCGATTCGAACGATGCCACTAAACGCCATCGCTGAGCCTCGAGTGTCGACGATCCGCCTGGCTGCACTACGAAGGGTCCCGCACCACGGCGATGCAAGTCCACTGGAAGAGCTCGCGAACTTAGTGAAGGAGAGTCAGGAGCTCGATGGATTGTTCTCCGCTCGTGGCATGGCTTTTCTTTGGGTCTCGCTGAGGAAAGTGAACCAGTTGAGCGTTGAGATACCTCGGGTTATCCGATCTCAGAAACACAGCCCATCTTAACGCCGAGTGTTGGGCACGCCAGGGGAGGTTTGGGGAGAGGGCATGGCCGTTGCCTCTCCTCGAGCGACGGGACGCAATGGACAGGTCTGGCTACAGGATTCCTAGGTTGGCCTTTGAGCCTTTGCGTGTTCCAGGATGAAGGAGACATTGATGATTCGATGCTTCTGGGTATGGCATGGTGGAGAGGTGGAGGGAGGGAGGAGATGAATGACCGGTGAGGAACTATGGGTACTTGGGGAGATTTGCCAGAAGATACGACGCGCAATGCTCACACTCTCTTGAATCTCTTATGTACATGCAAAGCACATAGATGCACACCTAGTTAGGAATTTTCAATTGTTTCACTGCCGGGCTTGCTTCACATTCCCCGGCAAAGATAGATGGCCATTCTCGGAGATGACGCCACATTCCGTCGCCAGGCCATTTAATTTGACTATCTTGTCTCTCGATGGATGTGTTTCAACTTGGACGCAAGAGAAGCGGGTCTGATCGATGTCGATGAGGAATTAGAGCGTAGGACACGTGAATGATGCGGG
>JAMYIC010000260.1:0-38810 GCA_024112705.1 Microcera coccophila | reverse complement strand
TTTTTTTTTTTTTTGGCAGTGATATTCTGCGACGTCCTCTGGCGCGGAGAGACTCTGTTGATGCAGTCGGGTGGCTGAGTGAAAGGGTGGTATACGAGGATGGTGAAGGATGGAAGAAGAAGGTGGTGAGGAGAAGTTGGCCAAAGGTGAACGAATTTCACGGATGGAGTACGAAGTACCTGGACTGCGTAAGAGGCACCGAGACGGTACTTGGCCTAGGCTAACCGGGGCGCCGACAGGGGTCTGAGCGGTCCCAGAGCATCAAATGAAAGCGGTCAAAGCCCGCGAGCTGTAGATGCCCAGCCTTGACAAGGGCAGTGAGATTGATTCGCTGTCAACTTACAGGGACGAGGACAAAGGCCAGAACAGAAGTCTCCCCGGTCGAGGGAACCCAGGCGCAAACAGGGTTGGGTTTCACTTGATCACCTTACGTTTGGATTGGGTTCCAATTGCAGATGGGCGGCAATTCATCGCCATGGGTAGAGTAACTGTAGTGGACCAAGATTCTGGATCACACCGAGGCTTGTTTTAGGTACCTTACAGCGGTCACTTGCTGGAACATCAGTGGATGTAGCCTCTGAGACACCACTATTCCACGTGACGGTCGCCGAAAGAGTTTGGCGTCGCGGCTACAGCGACAGCGGGGCCGCGGGCCTCCGCCCCTCTCAGCTTCGGTTGCCCATGAACGATGCCACTAGACGTCACCGGGGCGTCAATCAAGCATCGCATTGAGTATCTTATTAGGACTGTCTTTCGCAGCTATGCTCGAAGCTATGCTCTAGCTGGCACTCTAAACGTAACTCAATTTCCAAACATAAAATGGGCCCATCAGCAGCCCGTTTTCTCCCTCCCACCTTTCAATAGCACCGCCACTTTCTTCCAGGTATGTGGGGCTGTGAGAGTAATATCTAATAGCTTCTTCAGAGGTCGGACTACTGGTGCCTTAGAGTCAAGGCAAAATCTACCGTTATTCGTTATTCGCACTAGCACCATTATTATTGATCACACGTACCCAGGCCATCATGTGCGTCAGATGAGACTTTGAGGCATTTGTAACCGATCGAGCCCAATGGCTTTGCCGTCTCCCTCGGGGATTGCGATAATGTAGAGAAGAAGCAAGAGGTCAAGATGAAGAGAGGGAGGTCGGGAACTAGTTTTTTGAAGCAACCATCTTTCAATAGCTCTCATGTGTTTCTCTCATTCTTGATCAGCTTGTGCCGACCAAGTAGTATATCCAACGTTGCTGGATCAATGGCGCCAGTCATTACTGCGGTTTCCTTCCTCACGAGGGTGGGCCGACTCTCAAAATTAGCCCCTCTCTTCATTGTCCCACAGATTTAAGTCTTATTCTTGTTCTTCATTGTGATGTCGAAAGGGCTGAGCAATTTGCGAAGCGTTCTTGAGGTCCCCTTCAGTGTCGACTATGAATTTCCGCCTATACCCATTGGCTATAGTAACCATCCAATTAAGCTTCCTACCCCTTAGCCAGAGTCAAAAAAGTCCTCGAGTTTGATACAAGATTTGATTGATGCACATCATTGGCTGAGGTGATGCATCGCCAGAGTAGATGACAAGCTTTGAATGTTCCGTTGTGGCAGCAAGGTTGCCTACCTATTTGCATTAGATCCACTCCAGTCGACCCCGGTGAGGGATCTTGACGTGTATTCAGGAGGCCATGTCTCTGGGACTTTCTCGAGTCAAAACCACATCGTTGAGTTGTAGTCGTCGGAAAATCTGCGAACCTTCAAAATTGTTTCATACAACCCCACGGCTTGATTCCCAGCTTCAATCTTGCCCCGCATTCCAGGGTCCGATCGAGCCCCATTTTCTTCGAGGCCTGTGCGAGCTGCTTTCCTTATCGCTTATCGTCAAACTTAGTCGCCGAAATTTTCTAGAAGCGCTCAAGTGCAGATCTCACTGGCAACCATATCTCTCACCCAAGGACCTCGCAGCAATGGCGCCTAGGGCAGAGCAATCCCCACCTACGGAATCCGAGAATAGCGTTCCAGAACCTACAATCTCTTCAAAACGCAAAGCAGATCTCGATGAGATCGAGGTCGATGTCTCACTCCCCGAACCACCCTCGAAACGGGCCAAGCGTGCATTGAAGAAGGGCAAAGCGTTGCCAGCCAAGGTCAACAGCGATGACGAGAACAAAGGAGGGGAAAAGGGAGAATCGAAAGACAAGAAAGAAAAGACTCGGTCAGAGCATGGTGTCTGGATTGGCAATCTTCCATTCCACGTCACACAAACAGAATTGCGCAAATGGCTGATTGATAACTCTGGCGGAGTCATCTCGGATGAAATGATCACTCGGGTCAAGATCCCCACTTCGAAAAGCCCCGGTCAAGACAAGAACACCAAGGCACCGAGCAAGGGATTTGCCTACGTGGACTTTACAGATATTGGCCCGAAGGTCGCCGCCATGGCCCTGTCAGAGGCTGACCTAGGGGGGCGAAGAATGCTCATCAAGGACGCAAAGTCCTTCGAGGGCCGGCCCCAAAAGGAGAAGGAGCCGGAGACTGCGGGAGAGGGCAAAAGAGAAGGCGAGCCTGGGCTGAAGAAAGACAGCAACGCCAGTCGAAAGGTGTTTGTGGGCAACATGAGCTTCAAGGCCACTGACGACGATCTTTGGAGGAATTTTGAGAAATGCGGCGAGATTGAATGGGTCAAGGTTGCGACCTTTGAGGACACCGGCAAGTGTAAGGGTTTTGGTTGGGTCAAGTTCAAGGAACCGGAGGGGGCAGCCGGGGCAGTGAAGGGGTTCGTCAAGATCAAGGAGGAGGTGGAGACAGAGGACGACTTCAAGGAAAAGGCTGAGGATGAAGAGCCGGGAAAAAAGCAGTACAAAATGAGGAAATGGTGGGTCAACAGGATGCTGGGCCGTGAGCTAAAGGTTGAGTTGGCTGAGGATGACCAAGTGCGATATAAGAAGCGGTTCGGTAAGGGCGCAGAGAAGAACGATAACCTTCGCAAACCTCCACGCCAGCGTCAGAACAACAGAGAAATCGGCGAGCCTGCGGACCGATCTGATGCAGCCACGGCTAGGCCTCTAAAGGAGGCGGCTGATATTTCAGTCGCCAGGTTAACCGGTGTGGTGGTGAAGCACACAGGCACGAAGATGACATTTGACTAGCAGAATGCATTCTGAGATACCCCCTTGTCTGTCATGGTTCCTCGTCTTTTCGCATACAGATAGTCCTTATTAAACGTATCCTTGTGATCAATAGAAACGGATATCGGCCGTACGGATATGATTCAATAGACCGTGAAGGAGAAGTTCAGAAGTAGGGATGGATGTTGACGTGATGCAAGTTGTGAGCATTGAGGGGAAGAGAAGGGATTTAACATTGACTGTGGCGGAGGAATCGGTTCAGTATGTCAAAGCTTTGAAAACGGTGAAGGAGGGCTTCTAATGCCATTTCTTTGATTTATGATTATGTAGGTGGCGTCGTCGATACATCATTCATTATATACATCTGTCCCGTCCTCAAAAGAATGAAGGTACACGAAGAAGAAAAAAATGAGAAAAACATGATATCGTGTCAAGATATTTCATTACAAGTCATAGATTCACCCCTCTCCTCTCCGCTTGTTAAGCCCTCACGATCGACTAAACATCAGCGGCACCAGTGCGCTCCGACTCTCCAGAGCTCTCCGATCTTCCATTACCATCCCCGGCCCAAACGCCGTAGACAGGTCTCGACCGGCAAGTAGCCGACATGCGCCAGCCTCGAGAACCCTTGACTTTTTGTTGCAAAATTCTCGGCTCAGCTTCATCAATACGGCCTCTTTAGCTTTTCGCAATGCACTGACGCGTGCTGCGGCATCTTCAGCAAGTAGGCGATGGGTTTCTTCTTGCTCAATGTTGCGTTGCACAGGGGAGATGCCATCATCGGGACGAGCAAGGGAAGATTTCTTTGTGGCGGGGTTGTAGATGGTCGGCTGTAGCAGAACGGGTTGAGGTTCTGCATCAAGGATGGGTGCGGTGATGGTTGGGTTAGGGACTGGAGTGGAAGGGCAGAGGACGTCAGACTCAAGTGAAGGCTTGAGCTTTGGCCTAGAAGGCTTGTGACGGTGATGGTGAGACGGTGAGCGTTGGCTCGAGGGGGAGGGCGCTTCAGGAATTTCTTCATCGTCACTACGATGCTTTCTCCGGCGGCGACGCGAGCGCTTCTTCCTCAGAGTAGTGCTGAAGCTGCTCAAACTCAGTTCACTAGGTGCGACAGGTAATTCAGGAATATCTTCTGAGAGGCCTTCAATGACCTCTCTATCCTCGTCGCTGAACTCGAAACCGCCAAGGTCTACATCGAGTAGCTCTCGGCTGGCAGCCGCAACCGCTGCACTAGGAGTAGGTAGATCTTCTGAGCTTGGATTCGAAACGAGACTGCATTCAGAGGCAGCGGTCAAGCTACTCCTCGACCATTCCCTGTCGTGATCGAGTGGAGCAAGAGCCTCTTCCCAGTTACCATTGTTGGTAAGTGCTACACTCTCGAAGTCGAATTGTTTGACTGTAGAGCGGTGCGAAGCAATAAGCTCACTCAGCTGAGGAGCATTCATGGTTGTGTTCCTTATTTGGAGGAATCGCAGTTGAGGAAAGTAGATGGGCGCTCTGCGAGGACGGGTGGGAAGGGGAGACATAGGGGAGGTAACCTCGTGAAAGAGCTTCTTCGTTGTGCGAGGAGGAGCGAAAAGAGGATCGCCTGATAGAGCGACAGGGCAGGGACCTTTTCGGCCGAGCCATGTAAAGGAGAACTTCTCAAGCTGAGGAGCAAAGGTACGGACATAATCATCCATGATCTTGAGGTGATCTAATCCTGGTGAAGGGCCATAGAAGTCCCACGCCTCGACCGAGATGTAGAGTTTCTTGATCTGCTTCCAGCGTCGGCCGGCCGAAGGAACACAGCCAAGCCCTGGAAGATGTCGGAGATAGTTGAAAGCCGAGGGGTGTAGGGACGAGAGTGATAGCTTGGAGAGTTTGTTCAGCGGGGCGCGCTCAATTGAAATACGAAGACTGATGAGAGCGTAGTCGACAATATCCCTTCGGTAGCGCTCGCGGGGATCTTGTCCGGGACACCGAATGGTGAGGTGGCGGATATTGGAGATGTACTTCATAGCATTGATGAAGCTGGGCACGTTGGTAGCAGCATGAAATAGCGGCGGGTATTGCTGAGTGAGTGTGTCGCCCAACTCGGTATTGGCATACTTTGGTCGAGTGAGGACAGAACACAAGCTTGTGTGAGGCGTGTACAAGAACGAGATTTCCTGTCCAGTAAGGGGATGAACAAGGGGCGGAAGGAAAGTCGCCTCGGAGTGTGGAAGATAGAAGGTGAGATGCTCAATATGGTGACCGATCCGAGCGAGGGCGTTGACACGGTGAGCCTTGGTGAAGGTGCTGGCGTTGAAGGAGACCTGGATGCGAGTGAAGAGACGCTTTGTGAGAAGGTTGCAATTGGCGGAGGAGCTTTGTCGAAGAGCGCAGATGTCAGACGTGGAAAGGTATGGGAAGAGGTGGTCTTTAATGTGGTCGCTTCTCAGCAAGGCGACGAGAAGTTGTTCTGTCGAAGCCATCTCTGTTGCATATCGCGGGGATCGAATTGCAGAGGAGTGACGTCGTAGCGATACGTTTGTAAGCTGGCTTGTTCGGTGACGGTTGAGTTTGAGCACTCGGTAGTTGGTTGAGCGCGGTATGCTTTGATATCTTTGGAATGGTCAAAGGCACCGATGGCTGCCGAGGGCAATGACGAGAATATATAGCGATGATGAGCAAAGTCGAGGTCGTCTCATCAAGAGGCAGCCAAATCAACCACTACAATTGATCAAAGAAAACGATATCAAAAGTAAGTAGTCAGTGTAGATATCAATCATAAGAGCTGAGAAGATTGAGGACCCAAAAACGAGGCCGCCACGAGCGTCCGGACCCGGGAAATGCAAGATATATCTCTCGCATCTTGCCCACAATCACTCGCCACTACCTTTCGTCCGCTCCTGATCCGCCACCAGTATCCGTTTAGCGTACCTAGTCCGGGAGGCAGTGGTCTCGAGCACATCTCCTGCATCGACCTCAACAATCGACAGGCTGTCAGTGACTCATGACGAGGAAACCCGCATATTTCAGTCGGTAGTCTTCCTCGAAGATCTCCGCACAGTTCCCCATCGAATCCATTGGACAGCTGGCCATCGCGGGAACGCGTCTCTGGCAGCGCGACGAAGCCTCTCGTTGGCCACGGCAGGCCTGCATTGTGCATGCAACCACATGGATACCATCTGCCAGGGGATGGAGCCTTGGATGCAGCTTTGAGGGGCCCGTCTGATGGCCTGGCGTTCGAGGGCCAGTCGGACGGCCTGCACCTCGTTTCTCCCGAGGCTGGTCCCCTGATCGAGCATTATGGTTGTTTATCGATAGCGTCTCTCGCGGGTGCGGGGCTGAGGAGCTTGAGGGTGTAGCTACCACGCGCGGCTTGCAGATCTAGCTTTGGCCAATCACTGCCGTGACAAGCGACGCGACAGACGCGCCACAGGGCACGTCACCCAGAACCCTGCGCGCGTCCAAGCTAAGCGCGACTTCAACATCGGTTTCCTCCAGCAGACGGTGTAAGTAAAGAGACAACAAACGCACCACGTCATGGACATTCCCATCGTCTCTTGATGCGCTGTTTGAAGTTTGTGTGAAGTTCAAGAGCAGTTCATCCACCGATGGGCCACGGCTTTCATCAATCTGGGGCGAGCTGGCTCCAATAGATCCAGAATTCGTCCTCGTGTGCTCCAAGTCGCGACACCTCGTCCAACAACACCCCGTTTCGTTGAGTCACCGACCAACGAATCCCAAACGGGACGAAAATGCCCTACACTAGCCCTGTATTCCTATTAAGCTTCTTCGTCCCGTCGGTCTTATCCCCACATGTCACAACCATGCGACCAATCCCCAAGGACTATCGACACCCTCGTGGACGATCCTCGAAACATCTTCCTCGCGTCGAAACATTCCTCAGCCCCCTGATGCTTGTCCCGTGGCACATACCACGAGTGCGGGGTTCCTAGGACTTGAGGGTAGCTAGGGATGTCAAATCGCACCATGGCGAAAAACATCCCCCAAGTTTCTACTCCATTTCCTTACAGCCACTCATGGTGATTCGTCCTCTTTTCATTAGGGGCATTGATCCTGGATGAAAACTCGGCAGATGGATATGCCAACGGCGCGCCCCACCTAGATATAGTATCGCCAGTTTAGCATTAGTCAATCTGTCCCATCTGCTATGTTCTAAGAGGGCTATATCGTGGGCGGCCTCCTGTCCTCGGTATTCAAGCTCGGCCGCTCCCATTGCTCAGGTCATCACAAAGCAGTATCCTCACATCCTAGCGGAATGATTCAGAACATCTCTCTAGGTCTTCCTTGGCCAAATTCGTAGGTCTGTGATTTCATGCGTGTTATCTCTTCCTTGGCCAGCAACAATAACCTCTCGTGTGGGTTGGGTCGAAAGGACAAGGAAGCAATGTATCGTCATCATCCCGTTTCGAAAGTACGCTTGTTATTCATCTCGACGCTCCCTCAAATGCTAGGTCCGTAACATGTCGGGTATCAAACGAACCTGGTACTAGTTCCACCCATCATACCGCAATCGCACATGGTTTGCTGTACTCCAAAGTGACGATTTATCCCAATTGCCTGAAAGATGCTGTGGGGCCGCGCTACTACGGAGTCAACCATGCCAACCTTTCGGCTCAAGTTCCTTGCTACCAATCAATCTCGCAAGCTTACTTTCCTCGACCTCGACCTCGTCCCCTGCCTCGACCTCCTCCCCTCCCACCGCGACTTCCACGCTGTCCGCCTCTCGGGTGTGGTCCTTGCGACGCGTTCGAGTTGTGATTCTGTTGCCGCGGTTGTCCCCCTTGACCACGAATATGTGGCGGAGGTGGGACATTCCGGTAGTCCCTCGCTGGAGGCTTCGCAGGTAAAGGATGTGGCAAGCTTGATGGCTGCGAGCCATGCATCGATACGCCTGGCGGCGGCGGGTGCCCAAACGATCCTTGACGAGATGGTGGTACAGAAGGAGGGGGTCCCGGAGGAAGGGGAGGCTGCACCGGTGTCTGACTTCGACTGCGAAGATTATAGCCTCTGGAAGCTCCCCTGTTGCGAGATGTTGTGTTGTTTGGGATTTGAATATTACTGGCCACTCGAATCTGCCCAAGCGGTGCTCGCTGTTTGACTCGTTGCTGGCCCAAGAATTCCACTTCCGAATCATCGCTTTCCGAGTAGTGAACATTGGTCTTCCGCGCCCTGTGCGCACGAATCCTGAGCTCAGAGCCCACCTCTAATCCACCGTTCTCTGCTGGAGCGTAAGTATCCTCAATGCTCAATATCATGCATTCAGGATCCACGTATCGGTCGTGATTTCTGATGGTCCACGTAGGATTCGGCATTTCGGCTCGCCTGCGCTTGCAATCGGCGGCGAAATGCTTGCTGCTCCCACACGACGCGCAAGATACAGGCAGAAACATGGCCTTCTTGATAACGCCATCGTCTGGGTGAAACGATCGCCAAAGAGCTGTGCAATCCGACTCTAAATGATCTGGCGAACTGCAGATGGCACATGCAAGACCCTCATCCTTGGTCAGTGCTAGCTTCTCGATGCATTCTGATTTCCGGTGACCAAGCTGACGACATTTGTCACATCTGATACGGTTCGAGCAAAAGAAATCGGAATGGTCGTTGTTGCCACAAGATTTACACGCTAGAGTAGGACAACTGGTTGCTGTATGCGTTGCGCGTCCGCAAAGTAGACACATTGTCGTAGGATCATCGGCAGAAGGAAAGTATCTGTGTTGCTGTTCAAGGGCAACATCCCCGGTTGGAATGCCTTCCCGCAGCGGGAGATTGTTGTCCTGTGCAATGCTATGCGTGGTTTGCGCCTTAACGGACGAGTGGTCTCCATTTGCTTGAACAGAATGTTTGAGCAGAGATGCCCACTCATTCGCACTTGGAATAACTTCAGTTGTTTCTCTAGGCTTGTTCACCCGCGGCTCGTGCTCCACTTCGCTATCAGAAGCCTCACCGTGGTTGATCTGATATACCTCGTCTTCCTTGGTTTTAGAGATGCGTGGCTTCTTCGCCTCGCCATTTGGCCCTTGCGCGGGTTTAATAGCCGGCTGAAGTGCTTCTGAGTGTTGAGTGCTTTGAAGCAAGGCAGCGAGACCTCCGTTGTTTTCAGCTTCCATTGCAGCTTGCTTCGCACTTCGTCGTTTCTTAAGCTTTAGCCCTGATATTTTATCGAGATAGTACACGTAAGCGGCTTGGGTCAGAGCCGGAGTAATCTCATTCGTGTGCTCTAGATTGTTAGCCAGAAACATCGAAACCCAATCTTTGAATCTCTTAGACCACGAGCCTTCCTTCTTTTCACAGAGGCCAGGTAGCTTGAAAGCCAGGAAACCCTGAGAAAATACGGGGGCATCAACTGGAACAAAAGATCCGGGGGCAACCCCAGGGGCAGATCCGCCAAGTAAGGTCCTCGTAACCACCTTGCTTATGCTCGGGTTCCAACCCGCAGGTTTAGGTGCCTTAACGGGTTTAGCACTGCTATCCGGCGACTCTGTTTCGATCTTGGTCGCAGACTCAGGTACTCTACCATCACAATGGTTTCCTTTCTTTGGTTCAGGGTCCTGATCTTCGATCTCTCCTTCCTCTCCGCTCAAGAAAGTCTCAGGCTGTTCCTCTGATCCAGCGAGAGGATCAGTCCGTGGGCGCTTAGAATCATGTCGTGCAGCGGCAGCATACGGTGAAGAATCGAGACCAGAATCGTCGTCTAGCGGTCGCTTCCTAACCGAAGAGGCTTCGATGTCGCTGGAAACTAGATCGATGACCTCAGCAGAGTTGAAAGATGTTGAAGGCATGTTTGAAGTTGAGATGACACGTCAACTGGCAAGAACCTGGAAAGTGCCGGGAGACAAATGAAGCACGTGAGTTGTGCGAGCGGAAATCGGGTTCAATTGCAGGCACCTGCAGTTTGTAGCGACTTGCCTACTCTCAACAAAGAATTCCACCAACGCCTCGCCAATGCCTGGCCTAATAGCTGAGAGCTCACACTGGCAATTCGCTCAAAGTCGGAAGTTTAGCCAACAGCCTCGGGGAGGTTGTCCAAGCCTCATCGATGGGTGATGCGATACAATTTGGCATCTGTAGGTAGAAAAGGCACGATAGCAGGAGGCCCCTTGCAACAAAGTCCTTCACTATTCAGTTTCACCCTTTTTTTATGTGAGAATAGCTGGTTGGGTGTTGGGAACCGACGCGAGCCGTTGGACTCTCTGAGTCGTCGTCAGCCTCCGGGCCGAAAACGAAGGAGGACACGTTTGCAACCGGTGGCAATTGGTGGTAAGATTTGTGGATGTCGTCGATGTTTTTTTTCTTGATGTCCAATATCGTGGCTCAAAAAGGACTTTGGCGTATTCGTACTTTGGGTCCGCGTCAAGTTAGACCGAGGATTAACCATACACACCAGCACGACCCCCAGCATGCCCAAATGCGCCGATGGACATTCGACGTCAGCCGATATTAACAATGTCACACGTGCTTTGAGATCTCTTTGACAGCCTATTACGGATCTGGGATTTTGAAAAGGGCGGCGGCTTCGTCTTTGTGTGGAAGAGGAGAAAATATATCTGTTTCGTCATGTCTCTCTCTGTCTATCTTCTCGGAGCTCAGGTCTCCTCTATCGGCGCTTTTTCCTCATGTATTCCGTATCATCCGGCCGTCGTCGTCAGCTTCTGTCTGTCCGCCGTGTCTCACTTCTCAACAGCAATCTGTTAACACCATCAGAGCCCCATCAATAATTTTGGCCCCAAAACGCCCCCTGTCCGGCAGCCGTACTAGCGCCGAAACCCTGTGTTTCCAGGGTGCTCTCTCTCCCCCCTCTCGGCCCTCATTCCCTAGGCTGGTCAGGGTCGTTCCTCAGCACACTTGCGGCGTTCCTTCAGTGCTCACGTCTCCTGTTCGCCGGAGCCCGCGAGTCCCATCCATCGGATATTGGACACCATCACTCAAGACTAAAGGGAGCTAGAGCCTGGTCCCTCCGTCTTCACTTCCATCTCCCGCTTTCACCCAGCATCTCCATCATCGCCCTTCGACGCCATCATCCGCCATATTCGATTGTCCGAATTTCGTGCCGCTTCGCTCGCTGTGGCCGACGATTCTACCATCCTCCGGCAGCTTACTTCAAAGGCTTCAGCCTTGCATCAGCTACGGCCCTTAACGTGACATCATTAGGGGGCCTACTTTCTCGTCTATCGTCAGCTTCTCTTCGCTCAACTATAACGAACCGAAACCCCATTTGATATCGACCGTCCGACGACCACGGGCTCCTTGCAATTCCCTCTCCGTCTCTCCCCCTAGCCACGCCTTGCGTCTCCCCTGGTCAATACCGCCAAGCTGTCTTCTCCAATCCTGCTTCAGCGCACGATCTCCTACGACGCGGGTACAAAACCTCCGCGCCGAGGCAGCATCTACCTCGACATGTCGGACAGGAATACTGGCACTGGTGCTCGCAGGAGGAGGTCCAGCAGCATCCTTCAGGTCTACCATGAGCCTCCGGAGACGCTGGAGCAGATCAGCGACCAGGCGGCGCTACCCAACTTGAACGCCAACTGGACCAACGCCAAAGGTATATCCGGCTACTCTACGAGACGAGGGGCTTAAAGCTGACATCGAGTGCGACATAGGAGCATGGACCATTCACATCGTTCTGATTTTATGTCTCAAGATCTTTTACGATGTGATTCCTGGCGTCTCTCAGGAGACGTCGTGGACACTGACTAATATGACATATATATTCGGCTCCTACATCATGTTCCACCACGTCCGCGGCATCCCATTCGACTTCAACAGTGGCGCATTCGACAACCTTAATATGTGGGAGCAGATCGACAATGGTGACCAGTATACGCCCACTAAGAAGTTCCTTCTGAGTGTGCCAATCGTGCTGTTCCTCCTCAGCACCCATTACACACATTACGACCTGACCTACTTTATCATTAACTTCCTCGCCGTTCTAGGCGTCATCATCCCTAAGCTACCATTCGTACGTTGCCCCTTGTTTAGTTGAAGTTTGCGAGCTGACGTTCAATGACAGAGTCATCGGATGCGATTCGGCCTTTTCTCAGGCCTACCCGAGGAATAAGTGGTGAACCGACGTGTATTCGTATATTGGCGCAAATGGCGTTAGGGTTAATTCCGAGTTTTCTTTGTTTCGGCCGAGAGGAACGGGAGACGAGAAAGAAAAGGAAGATCCGGTTCAGACTGGCATATACATAGCGAGCATTATCTGTTACACATGGCCTTCGACAATAAGGGTTTGATCGTTCGGCGGGTAGCTTTCATCGACAGCAATTGGATTTCAGCAATATGCTTTTCAACGACAGCTTTTTCTTGAGATCGTGGACGATGAACCGTTGATGATTAAACGAGGTGCGAAAACTCCTGTTCCTTGTGTCTCTTTTTAGGAATACTCCGTCGTAACGGTCTCGCCTTGCTATCGGTCCTTTTACGCCTGTTCTCCTCATCCTCCTCATAGATTTGCCCCCGCGCGGCTACGTACGTAACCTTTATGGCCTTCTAGCCTTTCCATCATACCGAAGGCAATCTTTCGCAAGTGTCAGCGGTGTTAAGCTATCTGCACAAACCGAGTCATAAAGGATCCAGGCCGTTCTTCAGGTCGCCTTGGCTCATCATCTCTACGTCCAGGTGGCTTTGGGGTCGTCCGCAAGAACGAGTCCATAACAATGGCTGAACCATATTTAGAGGCGAGGTTAGTAAGTATCAGAATGAGGCGGTTTTGAGAAGGTGATGATGAATTGAGTTCTCGTCGCAAGAGCATAAGAAGGCTGGTGGCTGTGATATATCCTTCTCCTCATCTTGTTTGTCTCAATATTCTCCTAGGCTCCCCTTCCTCCCTCTCTCCCTCCCTCCTTCTCATAATTGGTATTTGTTGCTCTCAAAGACTCTAGATAGAGAGTTGGAGCGAAAATGAGGCAGAACTTGTTGGCGATTTTCGCCCTACTGCGGCTCGCCCAGGCCGGTATCTACAGCGGCAAGGACAATAGCCACTACGAGAGCGAGGGCCGCAGAAACAAGGAGTCCCCCAGCCTAGACTTGTATGGCGAACGACAATTCTATGGCAACACGGGCACGACCGAAGAGCACACAGGCACTGGTGCCGGCAAGCATCACCATCACCACCACCACCCTGAGGAAGAATCAAGTAGGATGGCATCCGATGTTTACGGCGAAAATGAGTTCTATGCTGGTAAGACCACTGGTGAAACTGCCGGCGAAGTTGCCAGCAAGCGGAGACATGGCCCTCATCATCACCATCATCACCACCATCACAATAAGGAGCATACCTCTTCCGAGCTATATAGTGAAGAGGAGGCCCACGGTGCTGCTGGTTCTCAGAAGGAACATAGCCTAGGGGCGTCTATCAATGACAACTCTCACAAAGGATATAGCAACGAAGAGAACAAACATCATCACCACTCTCATCATGGCCACAAGGAAGAAGGCTACGGCGCTGGCGCCTTAGGGAGTGGATATGGCATCGGAGAGTCCGCTGACACTGACAAACCTCACCACCATCACCACCAAGAAAACGAGGGCTTCGGCGAAGCCAGCTCTCAGCGTCTAATTCAGGAAGAGGGCATGCCGCACGAGCATAAATCCGAGCATGGTCATAGTTTAGAGAAGTACGGCAAAAAAAGCAGTCCCCATGGTCTCTCTAGTCAGGAGAACGACATGCGACAAGAGCATCATCATCACCATCACCACCACCACCATCACCATCACGACGGTTACCAATCTGCCGAGAAGTCTGCCGAGGAGAAGCTCTCTGGCAGTGTCAACTCCAACGGCTATGAGGAGAACCAGAGTGAGCATAGCCGCCACCCTCATCACAAGAATGAGCATATCTCTGGCTTGTCCGGCCAGGAGGA
Source organism: Microcera coccophila (assembly GCA_024112705.1). Lineage (NCBI taxonomy): Eukaryota > Fungi > Ascomycota > Sordariomycetes > Hypocreales > Nectriaceae > Microcera > Microcera coccophila. The sequence continues at coordinate 24,836 of JAMYIC010000260.1, read as the reverse complement.
GGCCAAGACCGGCCACACACAACACAACACCGGTTCTTCTCACAACCACGGCCTTAAGCACCATGTTCGTTCGACCTACGACGAGCACTACAAGTTTCATAAGGATGGTGGCTATTCTCACGAGCGTACTTCTGAGGACGAGTTCTCTAAGAATGGAAAGAAGGTCAAAGTGCTGTTTCAGCATGAGAAGCATGACAACGGCGTCGACAAGCACCAAGACAATCATGCGGACCATAAAGGCAAAGACCACAATAACGACAAGAAAGTCAAGCTCGTTTTTCATGCCGATGGACAAAAGGAGCATGGCAAAAATGACGACAAGAGGGTCAAGCTCATTATCCATTCCGACGGCCAGAAGCACCACGAGGAGCACAAGCATGATGACCACCATAGCCATGAGTATGGGGATCGCAAGAGTGTGAAGGCAAGCTTCAAGACCAAGTCCGATGCTCATTATCATCATCACCATACGGAACACCATACGGAACACTATACTAAAACCAAGCACGAGACCTCTGTTGTGACCAAGACGAAGGACAATACCGTCACCGAGACCAAAACCAAACACAAACTCGACGTATCTATCGTGGCTCCTACCCCGACTCATAAGCCGTGCCACTCCTGTCACGAAAAGGAAGACGATTGCAAGCACTGTGAGAAGGAGGATAAAAAGCCACATCTTCCCCCATGCACTGGTGAAAAGGGCGAAAAGGTAGAAGATTGCAGAAAGGATTGCTGCGAGTGTGGTGGTCAATACGCTCAACCTGGTTGCTGGCACTGCAAAGGCAACAAAGAGGATCTGAAGTGCGACGAGAAGAAGAAGGAATACAAGATTGAGACGAAGACGGTAAAGGAGTATAAGACCACCACCAAAGAGCACAAGGAGACACACACCAAAACCAAGACGGAAACAAGCTGCTCGCCCACACCCACTACGGTCACCAAGGAGAAGGTGCACCAGCATACCGTCACTGAGAAGCATCATGAGAAGTGCACTGAGGCTCCTGGGAAGCCTTGCCCAACGCCCATTCCCATTCCTATCTATACTCACAAGGAACACAAGCCCGAACATAAACCTGTGCACAAGCCTGTGCACAAACAGGAGCAGAAGCCCGAGCAGAAGCACGAGTACAAGCCCGAGCAGAAGCCTCACCATCCTCATCAGCCTTTTGAGCAGCATCGCGGGCATAAGCAGGAGCACAAGCCCGAGCACAAACCTGAGCACAAGATCGAGTACAAGCAGGAGTCTAAGCCCACACATCACCAGGAATACAAGCAAGAAAATAAGCAGGAGCATCGCCCTGTTGTCGTACCCGTACCTGTCCCTGCTCCTGCTTCTGAGCACAAGAAACCCTACGACCACAAGAAGCCCTATGAGCACAAGAAGCCCTACGAGCATAAGGAATCCCACGAACACAAGCAGCCATATGAACACAAGCAGCCCTACGAGCACAAGCAATCCCACGAGCACAAGCAGCCATATGAACACAAGCAGCCCTACGAGCATAAGCAATCCTACGAGCACAAGCAGCCATATGAACACAAGCAGCCCTACGAGCATAAGCAATCCTACGAGCATAAGCAGCCCTATGAACACAAGCAGCCCTATGAACATAAGAAGCCCTACGAGCATAAGGAATCCCACGAGCACAAGCAGCCTCAAGAGTATAAGCAGGAGCACAAGCCCCAGCACCAACCCGAGCATAAGCCTGCTTACAAGCACCAGCCTGAGCACCAGCAAGAGTATCAGCCCAAACACAAGCCGGCGCCCCAGCCGGCCCCTACTCACAAGGCCGTTTACGAGCACCAGTCCAAGCATCAACCGGAGCAGAAGCACCAGACTCAGCACAAGTATCAGTCTGAGAACAAGCACCATTCCCAAAGCAAGCATCACGCTGAGAGCAAGTACGAGTCTGAGCTCAAGTACCAGACCGAGTACAAGCATCAGTCAGAAAAGAAGCCTCACTCCGAACACAAGACCCAGCACAAGCCCGCCCCTGGGCCTAGTCCTGCCCCGGCTCCCAAGCCGTCTGAGCGTCCCGAGAAAGGACACGGCAACCACGAGAAGCCGAAGAGCCATCCCGAGAAGCCAAAGACGGTCGTCACAGCCGGCGCTGGCAAGAACATGGTTTCTGTCTTCGGCGTCGTAGTGGCCGGTCTAGCTGCTGTTATGCTCCTCTAGGGGTACGAAGCAACAGATTCATGCGTGTCAAAGTCGACTGGGGACCATTGGAAGAGGAGGCAGCGACATCAGCAACAACAACACCTTGATTTAGATGCGTCTTAATAGTCCCCATGACGCATTAGATATCTCGCCTAGATGTCCGTAGGTGGTCCAAAATAATAACATGTGGATGATAGCAGCTCGTCTCCGTGAAGCCAACCCCGCTCAAGCTTGTGCCAACTGATACCGGCAGCTCTCTAGATCAAATGCGCGAATCGGCCATCTCTCCGAGGTATACTCGGCCCATCGCTCAGTAAGGAAGCTCTACGTAGATGCGCAGAACGATATTCGTAGGGACGCAAGTAATTTAGCTCCGAATATGGCGGAATTGATGCACGTGTAATGGGTCAACGTCGTAAAGAGTGACGAATTCTCCAGTGGTAAGGTCATCACCAACTCGGTCTCCGAGCTACGTCTCGACTATATAAAACTCCGACGTCGCTCTCACCACCATGGGCTAGAGTATGAACAAGAGTATGCCGATCTTGCAAACAGGGCTTTCTCGGACAACAATGTGAAGAATATTGAGATCGTCGTCGGGCCTACAGCTGAAACGTAAGTTCAACCCCTTCCCGCTCTATATCAGCTTGTCGTTCACGCACGGCAGACTCCCAAACCTTGCCCCCGCTAAACCTTACGACATTGTCTTCCTGGACGTCGACAAAACCGGCTACCCAGGATATCTGAAGCAGCTCTTGGCTGGTTCTCGGCCGGGTAGCGGAGTGCGATTGCTTCGACCTGGTGCATTGATCATCGCGAATAACGTTCTTCGGAGAGGCCTCGCGGTGGATGGAGATGGACTGTCGTCAAGAGATTTGTCCAAGAATACGCAAGACGCCGTCTTAGCGATGAGGGAGTACAATGATCTTTGTATATCCAGTCCCAGGTTGGAGACTTTCTTGGTGCCCCTTTGGGATGGACCCAGTTGCGAGGCTGGTGGATTAGAGTGAGAAGTCAGGCGAAAATAAGCCGAACGGTAGTTGAAGTGATCTAAGATATTAAGAGCAATTTATTGCCACATTGAATATCGTAATGGGACATTATAGTATATATACAGTTTTCCAACAGTATCGCTAATTATAAAGATATTGATATTAATTCATCACAAGCCGCCTCCCATATTCTTCCAACGCCCGACCACTCCTCGTTTCTCGTTCATTTGGTAACGGTCATTAAACTCCAGCGTTCGTCATTGCGTGATCGCATCGGCTGCCGCTTAGCGTCGCTGCCAGAAATGGCGCTTGGGAGGGTAAAGAGGCGCAGCCTCGTTATACTCGGACATCTGCTTAGACTGGCGGCTTTTCTTGTTGCGGCTAGTGCAGCAGGTGATGAAGACAACGACAGTGGCAATCAAGGAGCAAATGGCAGAGACAAGCAGAAGCCATATGGCGACGCCCCACCTGGCATAACTGTCCGAGTTGTCGTCGTTGACCTTGTGCTTCACAATACCAAATCCGACAAAGTCGCAGATCAAGGCGACCAAGGTGACGATGAAAGTAAGGAAGGACATGATGGCGGCGAAGAGGGATCCCAAGAAGCCAGCTCCGACACACAGGAGGAAGGCAATAAAGGCGAGACCGGTCGCAACAGGGTGCAGGACCATAACCCTGGTCAACGCCTTGGGGGTATCCTCCGAGATATTGGAGAAGCGCGTGCCATCGACACTCCTCATAACATCGGCAGGGTTATAGCCGATCTGGGACTTGGAACAATCGTCCCTGCGTAATAATTAGCTTCATCGCACTACCCGCACAACAAGGAGCCGTAGCTTACCGTCCATCGGCACCACCCGCAAGGACACAATAACCAAACGTTCCGAACTTGATATCAGATCCACTATCGGAGCTACCCAAGTCTACCCTGAGGATGGAGATGTTGTGGACGACGGGGGCGGAGATGGTGACAACCAGGAGCAAGATGGTCGAGGCCAACAGCAAGAAGCTGCCGATGTGGTGGACAAATCTTCCGAAACCCATCTTGAATGCCTTCGCTGGTCGAATAGTCGGCGCGTTTGGTTGTAAGGTCTAAGGTAGACTTGTAATCGTCGCTGATTCGATATTGTATTGGAGTAGGATGGTTGCCAGAGTCGAGGTCGAGGCGGACTGAACATAATATAGAAACCCACGGATCTTAACTACCGGGCTTAGACGAGCCAGATGAGCTCATAAGCCACGAGCCCGCGCGGTTTAGCGTGGCCAAGACGTCATCAATACCTCCGGACCCATGTTCAGCTGCAGGATTCATTGAGTGCCGTACTCCGTAGCGTTGGCAATATCCCTGGCTGCGATTCCCATTCCCCCTGTGTTTGATTTTGAGATGCAGTGACGTAGTCAGGGTGGCTTCGTCGAATCGTGGCTGATACGCGCGGGATGTGGGCCATTTGCTCCATTGCCTTGCTTTGGACCCCTGCCATCCTCCTCAGTTCGCTTGACTCGCTAGTTGGACGTTTGACCAACTGCCTTGATGAACGGGACGTGCACCAATGAGCGCCCACTTCGGTTCCAGGATCCACTCTGGAGGGAGCTGCTGCGTCAATGATTCCCTGATGAAGGAGGATTTTGCGCTGCCCAGGTTGCGTTGAGGCCATGAAAAGCTTCTTCCCTTCTGGGACCAAGTAAAGAGCTGGCCCCGCCAAGGATTGCACGTAACATGTGACGTAAATATCAGCTTAGATGTGACAAGGCTGAGCTACTTGACAGACACCAATGTCGCACACAAAGCGTCGCCCAAACCAAGGAAATCCAGTGGTCGTTCCATGTTACCCAAGGGGCCAGGCGTTGATCATTTCCAGAGCTGCACACTCGTTCGTCACTGCTCTTTCGACAGCATGCCCTGTTTCACCCCGAGTTGTTTCTTTGCTGTTTGCTATTTTTCATCTTGGTGGGAATCCATTTGAGCAGCTGGAGGCGCTCATCTCGCTTGGCGTGAGTGGCGAGACGTGATTCCCGTTGGCCTAGATCAACGTTCCAATGCGCAAGTCCCTTCGCTGCCAGGTTTCTCGGGAGTGACTGTTTCAATATCTGAGTTGTGAACGAGTTGTTCTCATCATAAAATTCTGGCCATGTCCTTTGCAGCGCCGAATTGACGCCTGCAGATTGATGACGATACTGTGGGTTGGGGAAGACATGGATGGTCAAGCCTTCCGATGGAACATCCGTATCTGCGGCTTTCACCGATGATGCAGAATCTCCCGACGATACGACGGCCGTAATAGGACCAGTGTTACTGAATTTTTCGGGTACAATCAAGTCTCTAAAGGCCAATTGCCTGACGCTTGGGACCGAGACGCTGTACTTAAAGGGACTTCGAGAAACCAGTTCGCTCATCGCATCAGAGTCCTTCATCACCGAGACAAACTTGGTGTCATGTCCCTGCCGAGTATGAGATTAAGGAAATCGGATCGTCTATTGGCGCATTTGATGCTTACCGGTACGGCCTTAAAGTACTCGACTTGTCCATGCTGCTCGAGGACTTGGAGGATCGAGCGACGCTCAGCAAAAGTAACAGGAGGAGGTGTGACTGTAATTGAAATCGTGCGCTTGCTCATTGACAGCAGAGCCTCACGCCTTGCCGCAATTGCAGAAGCCATGATGAAATTTGTCGATGCGTGTTGGCGGCTTTGGGGGGGATCAGTTGAGTCGTAAGCTTGAGATTTGAGATGCGGCTGCGGCTAAAGCCGAAAAATGGTGGGTCTAGCAGCGCGTTTAATAAACCGCGTTCCTGAAGGAGCTTGCCTCGCACTTCGTAGTGGATCATCCATTTTCACTGAGCTTCATCCCAATCAATTCACCACAATCTCTATTCTTAACTGTGACAGTCATTAACTGTGAATATATTCAGAGCTTCTCCTCATCGCAAACAGATGCTCTAGCCTTCGGCCACGGCGCAAGGCTGGTGCTCTCATCTCCACCTCATCTTGAGATGCTGCGTCGCATCCATTAGCCTACCCGTTAACACCCTCCAAAATGGCGACTCCCACTCCCATGAAGCATGCTGCCTCGCAGCAAGGCCGCACCCCTTCGCAACTCGCCGTCGCAACGCCTCCGGTATCGACGCCCTTTTCGAATCCCGCCCATGCTGCTTTCTCCCCGCGAGGGCCACGCTCATCGCCACAGCAATTTAAGAAATCCCCAGCCATGTCCACGGTCATGGCGCAACCCCATAACGCGCCTTTGAACTTCGACAGTCCTTCTACTGCGGCCGCCATGGGGGCTCTTGGGATTGGGAATAATCTCGACATCAGCCTAGATAACGTCAGCGTCGGAGGGCTGGGGGCATTGGGTTTGGCCGGTGAAGACGACAAGCTGAAGCGATTGGATGCCATTTTGGAAATATTAAATGTCAGAGTTTTATCCTATCTTAGCTAGTTCCTGCTAACTTCTCGCAGAAGAAGAACGGGCTTGTGAGTGAGGCCGGGCTTGAACGACTGGCCCAGCGTATTGGGCTTGATTGCCTATCGGAAGAGCATACAGCACTCAGTGGACGTAAAACGAAGACACTCGTCATAGCAGGGACGGCAATACAGCTAGACATTGTACTAGATAACAACATCGTCGAGAGTATCACATTAGCATTCCCGGAGTCGACCTATGCAGTCACGAGGCATGTCGACGCAGCGAGCCGAATTCTTTTACGAGATCTTCAGCTTCGTCCGAGCCAGAGCCCCTTGACCAAGACCTTGGATAAATTCGCAGTCAATTTACGACGGCTTGCAACGCTGGACAAGCTGAGCATCATTCCCGGGCTAGATTGCCATGAGGCCTTGGCAGGCATTCACGACAGTCTCGAGAGACTATATCAATGGGATGTTGCCAAGCTACGAGACGAACCGGGCATGGGCGGGAAGTCAGACAGAGCGCTTTCTACCGCGGTTATGTGCAAAAGAAACGGCTACCCGATCATGCATTCGAGAGATCGGGTCGGACTTGCTTTGCAGTATTGGCGAGAGTTACGCAATATTCCGCCATCTGACGACAAGTTGAATGCCTACTCTGAAGGCCACGAAAAGATCTGGTCGTTACTGGTTGGATGCGCCCCGACAGGAGACATCGGGCACCTCTCTGTAAGAGTCTCTGAGAATTGGATTTCCAAGGAAATCGTCAAGAATGAACCAGCATTAGACCCCAGCAGGCCTCCGCTAGACTGGCAGGAGCCTGAGAGTCTTGTGCTTCCCCCTTCGGAGGAGAATAAGGATCCTGCCATGGAACTACTCCAGCCAGATCTTTCTACAACGCGGGTTCCTCAGGTCATGTTTACTGTTACATTCGATCCACCAGTCATCCTGCCTCAGAACGATTGGGTGCGGTTGCACGCCTATGCCAACATGCCACCTCCTCAAATCTTTGGTTTCCCCCCGACTTTCGATGGATTGTTCTTCCCAATTCCACCTGGAAGTCCACACGACCCCAGTGAGCTCAGGACAATCACACGCCAACGTGATGTCCGAATCTTTGACAAAGAACGGAACCCAGTAATCAAGGCGCACAGGAACACTCTATTGATCTATAAGCAGATCTACTCGCAGACGGTCTCGGAGATGCCCTTTTCTCATCCTCGTCAACTCATAGATATGTTGCCTCTCCTCCGGCAATACGCCTTCATATCCGTCTTGCTCGACAAGAGCTTTGGATCCGAGACTCAAGAAGTCCCACCCGTCAAGTCGAATGAAAAGGAGCCAAAGCCCGAATTGAAGACAACAACCACCACCGCAGATGAGCTTGGAGAGTTTGTCAAACCAACCGCAGTGGAAAAGGGGGGAAAGAGCTCCAGTCCAGAAGGATATAAAAATCTTGATGTCACGCTCTGGGTTCATCCCACCCCCCATCTACAAGTTGTCTTCCCCTTCCACAACTCAACCGCTCAGATCGCACTGAGGATCCTAGAGGACGGAGTCGTGGAGATCACGGACGAAAACATTATCCCCCGGCAGGGAGAGGGTGATTCGAGAAAATTGAAGGAAAGAGAGGTTACCAGGGCGGATTTAGGCAAGGTTCTAGAGCATATGGAGGATCTTTGCAAGTGGACGGAATGGATATGCACACGCCTGTGCTAGAAGCAAAGGAACGTATACGTGTAGTGATGGTCAGCAGGATGGAGTTGGATGATACCCCTAGATTTGTCGTAAGACACGGCTGACATAGACTTCAAGAGGGCTTAGCGAGTTAGTCAATCAAGCACGGACGAAGCGAAGCATTTTGTATCCCTCATTGGCTGTCTTTGGTGTTTTGATTCACGCTGGCCTCTTTGATTTCGTTGAGTAAGCCCAATCAAGTATTGCCTGGCTCGTGGTGGTACAACTCATACTGTACTGCGTGAATCGCCTCCGCATATCCACCGATACGTTAATATTTAAGCAGCCGCAGTCTGTCTCGTCAAAAGTTCAAAATCGACAAGATCTTCTGCTCAATCGCTCATCCCCCCAGCAGACAACCCAAAGAACCAGCAATGAGTTCCAACCCCGAGACTACTGACCAGGACAGCATGACCAACGCTCCTACATCGTCAAGTGGATCTAAAAGCGTCAAGTTCAATGACGTTCCCGCAGATATCGCAGGCTCGCCACCTCCTGACACGACAGCACCCCCTGCTTCTGCCCCTTTGAAATCGATCCTCAAGCCCGCTTCGCGGCTGACGCCCGCGGGAGAGACGGACCAGTGGTACACTCGCCCACGAGCTGCGACCAGAGCGAGCAAGAAACCCCCCGCAGAGAACGCCACGGAGGTAGAGAAGCCTGACATGATGGATTATGAGACATACTACGAAACAAAAGATCCTATCCAGCCTGGATCACGTTCCAGAATGTCTTAGCAATGCCTCCCGTGCGTCATAACTACCCCTAGGATGTTAGGTGAATAGGATTGGATGGTGGATGAGGTCGTTGATGATAATGTGGCCTCCACCAGGCTAGAAAAGAGTGCGGCTTGTAGGTGTTGAATAGACCAATTGATAAATACTCGAGATCGAAGACGAACACGTCACCATAAACAAATAATGGCTGAACTGAAAGTTTGATATCATTGCGAAATAACAGGTTAAATAGACAGTCTAGGTAATTCATCATGAAGGGCAGGGCCGTCAAATCTATATTCTTTCATACCCACCCTAGTTACACCAAGCCGGTTACCAAATCTGTATCGGAGCCCCATATGAAACGAAATAAGTAAATATTAATTATCCAACGCTATTGACAAATCCTGATGGAAAAAGTCTAGATCATAGCAGCGACAGCGGCAAGGACAACCGCAAAGCTGGCACCCATCTTGGCAGCACCAGCAGTGACGGTGGAGGGGCAGTCCTTGCCATTGCACTTCTGACCACTGGTAGTAGTGGTAGGGACAGCTCCGTTCTTAGAAGAAGAAGCAGGGACAGCTCCGTTCTTAGAGGGAGAAGCAGAAGCAGGAACAGTCTCAAAGCCAGTAGGCTTCGAGTTGCCGCCCGCAGGACCCTTGGGAGCCTCGCCAGTAGGCTTGACAGCCTCAACAGTCTTGTAGACGATGGAGGTCTTGGGAGGGCAGTCAGCGCCAACGCAACCACCAGGAGTGAAGGCAGCAGGGGCAGTGAAGCCCTTGGTAACGGTCTGTGTGAGGACGACCGCGCTACCGCCATTGCCGCCGCTGCCACCATTTCCACCCTTGCCGCCGTTTCCGCCCTTTTCACCCTCTCCGCCCTTTCCACCTTTGCCACCCTCTCCGCCCTTTCCACCTTTGCCACCCTCTCCGCCCTTTCCACCCTTTCCACCACTGGGAACGGTGTAGGTGCTCTGAGCAGGAACATCCACGGGCTTAGTAGGTTTCTGGCCACCGGGGCAGTAAGTGGTTGTCTCGTACTTGGTGATGACCTTGCCGATAGGGCAGTCGGTGACCTCAGGGGGGCAGGCAGTGATGGTGTAGACTCGAGTGATGGTCTCGGTGATGGTCTCAGGAACGACACCGGTAGGCTTGGCGGTGACAGGGCAGACAGTGGTGTACAAGGCAATGGTCTTGGTAGTGACGTATCCACCAGCAGGGCAGTTGGTGACCTCAGGGGGGCACTTGGTGAGAGTCTCGGTAATGGTCGTGTAGACGGTGGAAGTGGTCATCTGCTCCGTGGTGGTGGTGATAGGACCGGTCTCGGTGGTAGCCTTGGTAGCGGTACCAGGGTCATAGCTGGATTGGCTGCCAGTGTTGGTACCAGTTGAGGTGGAACCGGTTTGAATACCAGTGGAGGTAGAGCCGGTCTGGGTGCCGGTGCTGGTGCTGCCAGTCTCAGTACCAGTGGTGCTTCCGGTAGAACCGGTCTGGGTGCCGGTAGTAGTTCCAGTAGCGGTGCTGCCGGTCTCGGTGGTGCTGCCGGTAGTGGTTCCAGTAGCAGTGCTGCCGGTCTCAGTGGTGCTGCCGGAAGTCGTGGTCAGCGAGGTGGTGGCGGAGGTGGTGGCAGTGGTAGAGCTGTTGGTGAAAGGACCATGAGTCGAGGTGGAGGACGAAGAACCGGTACCGAAGAAGGAAGTGGTGGTGTCACGGCCAGCGAGGTTAAGGCCTCGGCGGAGGTCGGCGTGAGCATGCTCGGTGGCCATCTCGGCAAAGTTAGTGGTCTGACTAACGCTGCGGACTGACTTGAAGTATCGGATGTCCTTAATCTTGAAGTAGGAGTTGACGAAGTCACCGGGCTTGCTGGAGACGTACTCCGCACAGGTGGAGGCACCAGTGGACTCCTGGCAGGTCTGGGTCCAGGCGTCGGAACCGCAAAGGTTGATGCTGAGGCCGATCTTCTGGTTAACGAAGTGGTCGTCGACGTCGCAGTTCTCCGACTTGAGCCAAACAGCAGGGGCACCCCAGGAGTCTGTGTTGGGCTCCTCGCTTCCTAGGTTGGAGGGGACGTTGTTCCACTTCCAGCTGTACAACTTGATGAACTCCTGGGTCCACTCAACAGCGTCTGCGGATTGTCAATCGATGCCTAGATCAGTGTGAACTGGAGAAAACTTACAGACACCACCGTGGGAGCTGCCGAAGGGACCATCATGGTCAGCGGCGGAGCAGCCCTGACCCTCACCCTGGAGGGGAAGGTTGCTGAAGGTGTTGTCACAGTTGTCGGTACCAACGGGCGAAGTCTGTCCCTCACCATCGAGCTTGCACATGCCAAGGTCCTTGGAGCTGCCAGTGTGGAGAGAGGGCTGGTTGACGGAGGCATCGTTGGACCCACTGTAGACGTTGATGCCACCAGCGGTGGGCCAGGGGGCACCGAAGGTGAAGCTTGATGAATTGTTAGCACATCAGAACCAAATGAGAGACTAGGGTGGCTTACAATCCGGGCCAAGTACCACACTGGCTCTGGGGCAGATGGCTGAATCGAGCAATGAACAGACCGTGGTTGTACTGGGCCTTGGACTCGATCCTCACACTGGGACGTCCGGCGACGGCGGACTGTTCGAGGACAGTCCGGTGATCAACACCCAAGTAGACCTCATCGCCATCGTACTGGGCAAGGCCAAGATCGAAAGCATCGACCTTGCTCTGGTAAGAGGCGAGACCAATTTCCTTTCCCTATATCCAAACCGTGTTAGTCCTGTGATGCTCAGCGAGAGACGAGGGTGGAGCCCGTACGGTGACGAAGTTGAACTTGTCGAAGAAGTTCGAAGCATCGTACTTGTCTGAGATATACCACTGCTTGGCAGCAGCGTTTCCGGCACAGGCCAGAGCGGCGGTGCCGATGGCGAAGAGTGACGGGGCCATATTTACTTTGTTTTGGTGTATGTACTGCAAAGAGCGACTGAATAACAAGAAACGACAAGAAGCGAGTGACTAGACGTGAAGAACGCCAAAGAGTGAACGAGCGCAAAGCTCAGAAATATGTCGCAGGACACTGAAGTTGTAGGAGTGAACTGCGTGGGGGAAAGGAGTGAAGATTCTTATCACCGGTGACGGGTTGCGGATGCTTTTGAGCGACCATTGCCCCTTAGGTCTCAATAGCTCACTCCAAGAGGGCTGACTTTGCCTGCTGTGTTAATCCAAAAGCTCCATCAGCATCCTTGCCCATGACAGTTACTAGCGATCCCATTTTGGCATCAGCAGGTAGAGGCTATCTCGATCGAGGCGAAGTCCTGACCAGGGGCTGGCGAAAGCTGGAGCTGTGCGGCCAATCGGGCAAGGGTGATGACTGCAACGGCCTGACTATCACGCATCCGAAAGGGGTCCAAGGAGATTGAGCATGGCTAATGGCCGTCGTGATTGGGAAGCAGGCCACCAGGGCGGTCTCAATTCTCCAAACGATGTCGTGGTGGAGGTGATGGCAAGCCGCGCCCAAATGAGCGCGCCGATTGCAGGGTTGCTCGGGCGGGGGCTACCCGCGGCCAGGAGGACCGGTGCAGGCATTTGTTCGCCGAGTGTGTCAAGATCTTGAGCTATTTAATGAAGCTCGGGTGTGCTCCCGGGGTGTTCCACTCGCCATAATTGATAGAGACATCAACCCCTGACGGCACTAATGCAGGAACTGTGCATCCAGTCGCTAACCAGGCCATGGTGCGCAGCGCCTCACAGTTGCAATTTCGCAGTCAGCAACGTGGCGTCGGGCATCTGGGCATCTGGGCATCTGAGCAATTCTCACGTCTTGCAGCGAGGATCATGGCTGTTGCGTCGTCATCAGTTGCCAAGCTTGTAGCGAGGTTACCGTTATTGTTGTCGTTGTTGTGTCAGTTCGGGCCGGCGGTCAAATCCGCTCCGGATGCGAGGGCAAAGATCAGAGACGTGGGTACCTCTGTGTCTGACTCTCGGTACCTACCCAAGTGGGATAATGCCGGCCCAGGATAACCACGTGAGAGCCCGCAGAAGGGACGCATTCGAGGCCCGTTGGACCTGTTCAGATACCTGGACCTCCGTTATCTAAGCTATTGCCGGATGTGTATCTCCCGTTAAAGCCTCTCCGTTTTTCCCTATCAACTCGTTCAGCCCCCTCCAGGCTAGACGACGCCAGGTTCGTTGGCGCTTCTCTATTGACAAAAATGGTAAGAACGCCTTGCGTCGACTGGCTGTTCCTTTCTTCCATAGCTCTCGCTTGTTCACGCATCCTCTAGCGCGGTTCGGCCTGGATGAACGCGGCGCCAAGGGACGCCACGTCCACACTGAGCCCGTGGGATGGAAGGGAAGGATGAAGAAGCAAGGGGGCCGCGGGTGTGACGATGGATTTCGTTGGATCAACGGATCCCTAGTGGCCGGTGTTGAGAGCTCTGAGCCAGAGCCGTGGGCCAACATGTCAGATTTTCTCCCGCACATATTACAACCTCACTACTGGGGACGTAACACACAGCATTAACCTATCGGAGACACAACAATCGGACCAGGGGCTGCCGCCGAGCGATGAAACACTTGTATCTCCCAGACGACGGCACGGAAGCTATTGCTAAAAGCTGACTTAGACTGACTCGTCATGTTTTTCATGGCTTTTAGAGACACAATTGCAAGTTAGAAGGAGGCGGAAATTCGAGGATGAGGACGCTGGCGCCAATGGCGGAATCCCAAGGCCCACTTTCGCTTAGAAAAACTTTCCCAGCTTGCCTTGCTTAGCTCTCTCTAGCCTTCCCTAGCGCTCTCTAGCGTGGGTTGGCCTGTTGTGCCTGGCCTGCCCAGGTAGTTTCTTACAGCGTCCTGCAGGTACCTGTCCCTGACGTGCTGCTGCGCCCCAACGTCCCCGATCCCTTGCAAGTCCTGGGCTGATTTCCAGCACCATGAAGCTATTGGACGTTGCTCCGATAGACTCAGCGACTCACTGCCTTAGACCCATTGACCCCTACTAGACCTGCTCACTGTCCCCGTTCGCGGCTGCATGAGAAAAAAGTAAAGAAAAAACTCCACCGCCGATTCTCTTCTAGCATCAACGGTTTGTAATGATGGAACCCGACGAAAACAATTAATAGCAGCCACGGACCGCCGTCGAGTTTCGAAATGAAATGAACCTGGGCTTTTTCCCTCTCAGCTAACGTCAGCCTGGCGGTGTCTCCGTCTTTGGATATCCGTATCAAACCATTGATCCTGGTTTCCGGGTTTCTGGACAGCGACTCCATCTTTGATCCTTTGCTATCCACCGCCTCGACGACGACGCTTCCCCCATACCCCACTGCCAAGTTTTCGTCCCCATCCATGCATCCCTTTTGCGCAGAGATAAGCTTTGCGACTGCAATAGCCAAGCCTAGGCAAACTGGGGCTCCCACGGACTCGGTCAATTGGATGCCACCTATGAATCAATCAGGGGGGCCAGCCTTATCACAGGGAGATCCCAGTCAGGCCCGCGGTTTATTCCGCCGGCTTCAACGTTCGTCATATGCTCGACATCCAGATTTATGCAACACCTATACAACTTTTCTCGTCCTTGATTTAGCCTCCTCTAATGGACGTCACTCCCAGCTTCAGCTGTCCAAGCGATCGGCAGTGAGCCCAACCCTGGCTGCCCGTAACTCAACGACGATCGCGGTCTAGATCGGAGGCCTACCAAGGCAGGGTAATTTATCCGGTTCATCCTATTCTCACTTTATCCATGATCCCTCGAATGAATCCAACGGGCACTCCCGATCATCATGACGCCCTGCTTTGCACGGAGCTTCCAAGGCTTCGCGCCCTAACCCACCCAATATGCCGTGGCTCTCTTATTGATTGTTATTGTGACCCCTGGAAGTCGCGTCGACGCCATAACGACCCATCCCATCAGCCGCATTCTCCACTGCCCCTGACATGACTCCTCCATGGCGCGCCCTGTCAGAAAACATCCCATATGCAAGGCCTAAGATACTGCTGTGGGGAGCCGGTGCTTTCTGTCAGTCCCCAGCATGGCTTTTGCCACTCATTCATGACCCTCGAAATGCGCATTGATCGGCTCAGAGTCGAGTGAAGCTCGGGTTCATTCAAAACATCCCTGGGCCCAGCCCTGTGGCCCTACTTGTGGTGGGGGGGCCTCTCCATCTCAGGTGCTCTCTCATATTTTCGCGGTAAGATCGGCATTGCCGTGCTGGGGTCGTTCAGCCGCGCTCTATGGACCAGCAGCTCAATCTCGTCACCTTCACGACAGGCCCACCTATCCTTTGCCTAGCTCCTCCGACCGTGAGGTTGAGATGGCGACTCCAGGATTGCGCCCGTTCCCGAAGGAGTCAAGGCCTTTGAAGCAGTGGGGGGGTGTTCCTCTCATGTTCCCTAATCAATCGTTCCTGTTTTTTATTTTATTTTCTCCTTTGCTTCATCATATCCACGCTGTCGGGCTCACTGACATGCAGGGGCTATCGAGATGAGGAATCAATACGAGCGAGGTCCCGCAGTCCCGCAATAATTCCAAGCTGCGCTCCAGATCGTTCGTCTTATCTCTACCAAGTAGATCTCGCAGATACAGAATCTTGATGGGAGATTCCGATCTTTGTCGTGCGTCGTCTCGATGAGCCTGGTGCAGTAGGCGCCCTTGTTGTTCTTGATTAATTTCTACTTGCCTGCACATGCCATTGTGTTTCAGTAGCTTGCAACGCTGAAGACAGTACACCACCAGCCAATCCTCAATCTTCCGGCGATCCTCGCCAGTCACGATTCATGTATCATCTTTCATGTGTTACCTTGCATTAGTCCGGTAGTCTTGGTCTCGGTAGGCTCTAAGCACCACTGCAGCCTCTCGATCTGGCTTCCCTTCCTCCTTCACCCGTCGGATCCTGATCCAATCCGCGTTGGCGAGCTGGATGAGGCAGCTTCCGTCCTTCAAAATCACAACTGACTTCTCGTGTCGAGATTCGGATCCATCTTGTGCCAAGTTCTTGATAAACGACACTGCCGCGCCATTGGCCGGGGCGTCCTCGGCGGGAACCATCTCGGCGTCTTGGACAATTAATCGCTTAGTCTCGCCCTTTTGGTTGACTGCATGTGTCCACACAGAACCCAAGGCTTGTATCCTGCGAGTGAAGTCTTCAGCTTTCCAGGTAGCCCAGTCGACATGTCCATCAGTCTTGGTGACTTTTGGTGCATGGTCCAAAGGCTTTCCGTCAAGTTCGCCTGCCTTCCATCCCGCTTGCTGACGAGGTGGCAGGCATAGTCCGTCACGTAAGCCCCCGATCAGCATCTGCGCTCCAATAGGGGCCAACAACTTGGTGAGCTCTCCAACAGTGGAGCCCGGCGGGATCGAAATTCCAGGAAAGGGACTTTGGTCAAGTATGGTCCCATGATCGAAGGCCTTGTCATCCAGAGTCTGCAGCGAAACGCCGGTATATTTATGGCCTCGTAAGATTGCGTGATGTATTGGTGCAGGGCCTCGAAGGCTACACTCTATCAGATTCTTGTTCCGGCGCATCCAGGCTGACGGAGGCAGGGAACTCACTCAGGAAGCAACGATGGGTGGACATTCAGACCCCCATATTTCGCCGCTCTCAATATGCGAGGAGGGACGAATAGTCCAAATGAAACAGCAACGACAAGGTTGGTTGCTTCCGGCATCTGTAGGACTTCAGTAAGCATGGGCCTGCAATCTTAGCGCTCGTGAAAAATACCTCCCATTTCGTAAATGTTTCCCGCTGGTGTATCTTCAGTCCCAGCTCTTCTGCGAGTATCTTGCATGGAACTGTCCTCCATTTGTCAGCTTCGACTCTCAAGTTGCGTAACCGTCGACTTGCCTTCCCGAACGCTTTGGTATCCTCTTCCCACCCGTTTGGGGGGGAGCACCATGACCTCCAACGACTCTACCAGCTCCCTATTTCGGACATGTTCCTTGTGGACAGCTCTCAGTGAGGCACAGCTGAACTCGTCGGAGCCGCAAAAGAGGATTCGCAGAGGATCAGACGATCTCGTGGTGTTGCCGGTGGTCAGGAGGCGATGCCATGCTGAAGGATTACAGCCAGCACTGTATCTCGGCCTAATGAGAGTCTGGAGCATCATCAGCCTCCGTTCATCGTATACTTGGACCAGTTAGCCTCTTGTTTTGTTGATATATGTTTGTTTTGCGGAATTGCTCGCCAACCTCTGTGCTGGGCAGCTCATGGGTGAGGTCGCAAATTGGACACGCGTTTAGTGCATGTACGCTTACGTGCATTGCCGTTCTATAGTCGACTTCTGTCAGACAAACCCTGGGCAAGGTTGTCTCTTTCATCGAGTAAGGGATGTCTATGTTAAGGTGAT
Organism: Microcera coccophila; assembly: GCA_024112705.1. Taxonomy (NCBI): domain Eukaryota; kingdom Fungi; phylum Ascomycota; class Sordariomycetes; order Hypocreales; family Nectriaceae; genus Microcera; species Microcera coccophila. The sequence continues at coordinate 7,508 of JAMYIC010000260.1, read as the reverse complement.
TTGTTTCGGGCTGGAACGCTTACTCAAAGGCCCTCTTAGGATGTAAATTCCATGAATATTTGACTTCGTTGTTCAAGTGAGTTCCATTGAATCTCTCGCACCACTCCTCACAGTGGCTGGTTCTTTTTTTCGGCTGGTTACGCTGTTGAGCCAGCAGTGGAGCTACCCTATACCTCTTCGTATTGACACGTGTGGTTGTTTTATCTTCCAAGAAGCTAACCCGCCAGCAGTAACCAGCGTTGAAAATTCAGCATTCCGATCAATACCATACAGTTCAAGTACGGCAGAGGTTTTTTTCGTGGCCAACTACTACTTGTCGGGTTGAGCCCGAACCACCGCCAAAACACCGGGCGTTATCACAAAGTGGCACACCACCTCAGGGACACCACACACCAGAAAGTGGCAACAATAGAACCGAGAGCGTCGGGAACATATCCCACAACCTCACTCGATAGTGCCTGCTAGATATAGTAAGTCTAGAAGCTCCGGGTTCATTGAATTAAGATTTGGCCACCTAATAGTAAGTTCATCCCAAGTTCCAGGTTAGGAACATGAACAGATTTTTAAAGATGCCCGTGTCCCAGTATCACGGCGTGACATACATCTCATACGAACGGCTCCTCGACCTACGAAGGAGAGCATTCCTACGCCTGCCCCAGAAGAACGTGTTGTATCCTCCCAAAACCCGAACTTGTCCCATACCATAAAGTGGTATTCGTACCCCGAAAATAGCATGCTTTTGAAGAAGAGTTCAAGACCACCTCAGAATAAGTCATCCAAAGACTTATCGGCATCCTTTTGGATTAACTCAACCATGCCCTGGCGCCGTTGGTCAGCACATAACCCTCGCATAATCTAGAGTAGCAGCGCTGCTCACCTTGGGCATAATTGGCTTCCCATCTTCGCCCTTCACGTAGCGGAAAGGCATCTCGGTGCGCTCATGCTCGTTGAACTTTAGTTCAGGAAAGTCAAGATAGGGAATCTTGTCAACTGGAACTGTAGACTGTTAGCAAAGGCGTGCGCTATCATGAACTGGGAAACGCACTCTTATCCTGAACAACGAGACGGGTCACTCGTACGGCCGTGTCTGTAGTCATCTGCTTGGGCCCCAGTCTCCGGCCCTCAAAGCCCTTCTGCCTCAACTCCGAGGTTCGATCTAGAGCACCAGTTAACTCATGCCGGCAGCGATGAACAGCATATTTCCATACCCCTCGGAGGATCATCGCCTATTGAACGTATTAGTTTCGGGCCCGCCTTCGACTGCGAGCGGCTCACATACCTAAGATGCCTCCGAATAAGAAGGCATCGAATGCCTCGCTATCCTCTGGCGATAAGTCTTTAGAGGCAGCCGGGTCAAGAAGACATATGCGTGACTTGTTGGTCGCGTATAGCTCTTCGACACCGCGACGTTCTGCCTTGAAAGCAGGGTTGCTGGAAAGATCTGCCGGAACCTTGAACGCAGATGGCAAACTGGACAGGATGAACGAGCCGCCTGTGGCCTGGGACTCGGATGCAATGGCCAGATACTCAAGCTCAGACCAAGGGCCCAGCTCTTCATCGAGGTGCTCGACAATGAAAGTCTTCCCGGAACCCGCCATGGCCTATGTTCCAATAGCTGTTCACGTTCTATTTTGCGCGAGATAGTGAGAGGAATGAAACCAAGATTGATTGATTGTAAGCGTCAAACAGTTGACAATGGAAGCCTCCAACACTGGGAGAAGACGATCAAGAGTTCGGGAAGTGTTCCCAGATTTGGAAAAATCTTGAATCCATATTGTGGAGGGGTTGCAACTGGGACCAAACCAATGATGGCTGAAGATCTACAGAACGCTTCCCCGCGAAGAGTTTGTGCTGAGGGTGGGAAATTTAATCCCGAATAAAGATAGCAATGTAACAGACATGACGAAACAATATTCAATCCATTTGAGAGACTGTCTGCTTCAATGAAAGGCCTTTCTTTGTCGCTGCTATTGAACTGCCTCTTCTGACCGTTATTGAGCCCCATTTCCCGGCGTCAAAACAGCGCCACCCGCCCCTGGAAGATCTCTTGGCGGCTCTCACAGGTTTGAAGTTCAGTGGGCAGGGCCCAATACTGCCCTGTCCTCCGGGGAATGCGCGGCCCCGTATTCACGTTCCATTGATCTAGCCTTTCAATGCGCGAAGCTGATTAAGGGCAGCACGGATTCATTCGGCCACCTTTCTCTACATCTCGGCTTTCCTTCTCTCCTCCATGACAACTTTCCATTTGTAGTGATTCCCTGTTTTCGCGTTACACTCACCGTCGTTCTTTGACTGTTCGCTTTTCTTTTCCTCCTAGCCACGAGCGGCTTCTCGTCCGCCGTCATGGCCTCCTTCTCCATCCCCGCCCCGAGGCGATGGCCGGCCATCTTGCTGATGGCCCTCTGGCCAGCGATGAGCGCTGCTGGAGATGCCGCAGCCGATTACTATGTCAGAGATCTCCCCGGAGTACCGACGGACTCGCCACCGATCAAGATGCATGCTGGGTAAGTAACCTGACCCTCCCTCAACCTTGTCGCATAACGAGCTCGGGCTGACGCGTTCGCTTGGAATGAAGCCATATACAGATCACGCCCGAACACAACGGAAACCTCTTCTTTTGGCACTTCCAGAACCGAAACATTGCCAACAAGCAGCGAACGGTTATTTGGCTGAACGGCGGCCCGGGCTGCAGTTCTGAGGATGGTGCTTTGATGGAAATCGGTCCCTACCGGCTGAAGGATGACAAGAACTTGGTGTTGAACAATGGGTCTTGGCACGAGTTTGCGAATCTATTATTCGTCGACAATCCGGTCGGAACGGGCTTCAGCTACGTTGATACTGACAGCTTCGTGGACGAACTCGATGCCATGGCCGATCAGTTCGTCCAGTTCTTGGAGAAGTGGTTTGCGCTGTTTCCCCAGTATGCCCGCGATGATGTTAGTTTTTGCCCCCCCTGCTATTGCTCCCTCTGCTGACACTAAATCCTAGCTTTACATTTCTGGAGAGTCGTATGCTGGTCAGCATATCCCCTATATCGCAAAGGCAATTCTCGAGCGCAACAAGAGCACTAAACTGGACCCTTGGAACCTTCAAGGGTTATTGATTGGAAATGGATGGATATCTCCACCTGAACAGTATCGCGCCTATGTCACCTTTGCTGTTGATAAAGGCCTCATCAAGAAGGACTCCGATGATTTGAAGCAACTGCAAGGCCTACTACGGGCTTGTGAGAAGGAGATTTCAATAAGCCCTGGGCATGTGGACTACCACGGATGCGAGGGGATCCTCCAGAAAATACTCGACTTGCTCAAGAATGGCAATGGGGATGATGCATGCCTCAACATGTATGATGTGCGACTGAGGGACTCATACCCCAGTTGCGGGATGAACTGGCCCCCGGACCTGGAATATGTGACCCCTTATCTTAGGAGAGAGGACGTCGTGAGGGCGCTGCATGTGAGCATGGAACGGAACACGGGATGGAAAGAATGTAGTGGTGGGGTCTCGTCGGCTTTCCAGGTCAAAAACTCCAAACCCAGCATCGACCTTCTTCCGGACCTCCTGAAGGAAGTCCCGATCCTTCTCTTCTCTGGAGCTGAGGATCTCATCTGCAATCACGTCGGAACTGAGGAGTTGATTAATAACATGGAATGGAATGGTGGTGTAGGATTCGAAGTGACCTCCGGTAACTGGGCTCCTCGGCGCGATTGGACCTTTGAGGGTGAGAACGCGGGCTTTTGGCAGGAGGCCCGAAACCTGACATACGTCTTATTCCACAACTCCTCACATATGGTCCCATTTGACTATCCTCGCCGAACCCGCGATATGCTAGATCGATTTATGAATGTCGATATCAGCAGTATCGGTGGACCCCCTACCGACAGCCGCATTGATGGCGAGAAGATGCCCGAGACGACCGTAGGCGGTGCTTCCAACAAGACACAAGAGGCCATTGACGCGGACCAGAAGAAGCTTGACGATGCAAAGTGGGCGGCATACCAGAAGTCCGGAGAGATTGTCCTCGTTATTGTGATAATCGCGGTATCCGGCTGGGGTTACTTTCTCTGGCGAGAGCGTCGCAAGCGTGCCGTTTATCAGGCCGTCGCTGGCAACGAGCCTGCAGGTCGAATGAGCGGCCTCCGAAACAAGCGAAACCCCGGCGATCTAGAGGCGGCTGCTTTCGACGAGAGCGAACTGGATGAGTTTCACGTTGAGACACCCACTGTACCCGAGGAAAGTAAATATTCTGTGGGTGATGAGAGCGATGAAGACGTGGAAGATGAGAAGTACACGAAGCAGAGCAGCTCAAGCTCGCGCTAAACATGCGTGGAGCTATTCTTCAAGCTGGCCGCATTGTTTCTTTTCCGGAGTCAGAGGTTTCGCCCAATTTGTTAAAAAGAAGAAGGCATTTTACGTATGGATAGAGGCGTCTGGTGTTCTATGGTTGAGAATTGCAATGTAATTTCATCATCAAAAGGGCCGAGCTGCGCCGAGAACGCCAAATCTCAAATCTACATAGCGCTCCGTCCAAATCTCCATTGCCTCCTGACCGTTGGTGTTTTGGCGTTTTCCCAAGTCCAAAGAGTCCGATCCGTCCTAAAAGTGTATATACTCGTACGCCCCAGTTATGAGCATGCCTCCCATTATCATAGTTGCACATCGTTGTTGAGCAACCGAACCTCCTCGCCTGGCTTAAAGGGTGGTAGGCCGATGTATGGACACCCGTCACATCGAAATGCGTCTCCCAGAGCGCAGTTGCCACAAGAGCCAACTTTGCCTTGAACAGTGAAGTCCACCTCGGCCAAGTCGTCAGCAGCGAGCTTGACGCTCTCAAGTTTCTTGTCGGCTTCGGCGCGCTTGCTCGCGTCTTCAGCGGCGATCCGTTCAGCAAGACCGCATGTGCAATCCTTGCAGGCGCGGCGTCGCTTGCCGGCCTTTGGCTGACACTCTGCGGCTGGAGGTAAATGTTAGTAATCTTGTAACAGCTGGCCGTGAAAAGATTAGACTCACGGATATTGATTGGCCGGAGGAGATCTTCTTCGGTCATCAAGGTATCCTCGTCAATCAGATCGTCGTCGTCGAGGTCGTCGCTGAAGTCGATGAAGCCGACACCGGGAGGGGTAGAAGGCTTTAGGTCCAGCTTAGTAGAGTTCCCATTGGCGTTGAGCGTTGCGCTCCCAGCTGTTGGCCCGGCTGAAATCTTCTTCTTGCCCAATTTCAGACTAACGACTCCCTCGCCATCACCGTAGTCGGGCTTCTCAAACCCTCCTCTTGACGCTACTAGTCCTGCCAGTACCGCTTCCTTTGACAGAGTTGACTCCTCCAGACTATCGCCATCCTGCGCTTGCAAGCAACCGTTGGGCTTGAGGGCTTCGGCAACTGCGCTAAGAACGGCTCTGTTCATAAGGGCGAGAGACTCGCCTAGCATGGAGGAGGCATCGGCGAGGACGAGGACGAGGTCGTAGGTGGAAGACGGTAGGTTGACCAGCCCCGCGGAGAGGCGATCGACCATCTGAAGGTCGGTGACGGAGCGATCATAGGAGGAAACGACGGACGCAAGGGCAGACGATTGCGAAGCAAGCGAAGGTGGTGCGAGGAGAAGCGTTCGCTTGGGTGGCGAGATGGACGGCACGAAGTCGTCACTCGAGTCGATTATCAGAGTCGCGGGCGCCATTGTGAGTGAGGTGCAGCGAGTTCGATGGAAGCCGAGTAGATGGGAGGGGAAAGAAGGGAGCTTGGGAGAGACGCTGGATTTGTAAGTCGTGAGAACTTTATTAAGCCTGAAGATGTTGATCTGTATTAGATTAGTCAATGCATGGTTAGGAGCACTGTCTGTGGGCGCTTAGCGGACTGTGCTAAGTAGGCCGAATCAGGCGAGATAGACAGTAAAAAGAGATTCTCACATACACAGTCAGGCCTTTTCGTTGTTCCCCGAGTTGCGGGGTCCTATTTCACCTTTTTCTCGAAAGCAGATATCGATAAGACATCCTGGTTCCGACCGCGGAGTTGCAGAAAAGCCACCACGAGCCCCTGCAGGCGTCAAATGACATCAGCGAATGGTAACCACTTGCTTACCTCGTTCATGCCCGACTGCTCAGAAATCCTCAAATCCGCAGATATGGACAATCCAACATAGTACGCAGGAGCTGATTTCGTTTGCAAAAGTCTCCTCTCAGTCCGTATGACTATGATTCGCTTCCAGGGAGGCCCCTTGTTAGTCAGGCTGCGTCGCCCCATTACACTTCTTCCGATTCCGCTGACCTATGGCTAAACAAACAGGGACTGGCTGGATGGACTGTGCTGTCAACCTCATACGAGCCAATGTTGGATGGGCGATTTTCCATCTGAGCGCATCCACCCCAGGCAGGAGGCCGTCGGTAGAATGCCGGTCACGTGCGCAACATCTGGGATGAGCAATCTCCAAAGACAGTGATAAATAGGCAGTTCAACATCGCGTACTACCCTCGTCACTTTTGGTTTTTAGTCTGGTAGGATTAGGCAATGTTGGAGATTTTTAAAACTTCAAACCATGTCTAAGAGCAACTGAACTTTCTGGTCGAGCTCATTTGTTTAGGTGCATACCGTCTACTCTGATCAGGTATTTGCATCGAGCCAGGTACTGTAGAGCTTTTATATTTATTTTTTCGATCTATAGTACCGTCAGCGTATGGATGGATAGTGAGTCAGAAGCAGTGACTACTAAACACCGGTCCCAAAATTTCAAGCGAGAACAAACACTTAGAGAGTTAAGGCGTTGAGTCTCAAGTGTCCCATGCTTCAGAAAGCAGCGTATAACCTCATCGACAAATGCACTCCTGTCCAAACTGAAGCTATCTATAGGCGAGGAAATTTTTAGTTGGTTTGTCTAAACAGCAAGTCGTTTGCCCTGGGAGCTATTACTGATTAATGTCACAACTCTCATATTTGACCTGGTACCAACGGAAACACGTGCTGGCCTAGATTCATTACTTCGTTCACAGCTGGTGGTCAACGTCTGCACCTGGCACTACGTGGAACACACAGAATAATAGTCAACATTTCCTCTTTTCTTTCGTGACGCGTTCTTCACGTTTTGCATCTTCAGCAACTCTTGCTTTTGGAGTGCAATCTTAGGAAATCTTCAGTCGCACGCCTCTCCGGGGCCTGCCTTCCTCAACTTACTGTATCAGGCACCAGGGCATCAAGCATTCACCTGAGATTTCCTTTCCTACATTTCACCTTTTCCTCAACTTTAGCCCTTCAACTCCAACAATTTCCTCCTCCACCTTCGGTCTTTGTCTTCTACGCCACAAGCAAAACATTGAACCAAAGCATTGCAAGCACGTCACTGGTATCATCAACAACCGTATAGGTGAGTTTCACAGTGTTCTTCTTATTTATTATTTGCCTTCATAGTTTTTTATTGCGGTAGAGCATCACTCGTCATGTTTATGCTTTATCTGCTCTTGGACATTTCCTACTTGGAGTGATCAGTTGCGATTACTCTTGGGAGTTGGGTGTTTTTGGCG
>JAMYIC010000259.1:0-11773 GCA_024112705.1 Microcera coccophila | reverse complement strand
GTTTGATTCGGCGGTAGGCCTCAACCTAATAGCCCCGGGGGGGGGGGGGGGGATCTTAAAGAAAATGATACGCCCTTCGGCGTCAATTAGTCGAACGCCGGCAACATGATTGTTTGACCGAAGTATCGCGCTCTCCCGCCCCGCCCGGTCTGCGAAGATCGACCGTGTCTCTGACCCGGCCAAGTCGTCGCGCCCCGCACTTCACTCGGTCTAGTCCACCAAGAGGCCGAGGGATTTTGCTTACAGCCAAAACCCCTATGCCGGTGGGTGTTCCGTCCACGGCTTACCAGGTACTATATTAAAGGAATGAGAGAAAAGGTCAGAGAATTCCGAGCAACATCAAGGCAGACCGGATCTGACATCCTCACCCCCAAACGATGAACATGAGGACATTTGACCACGCTAAAGATCCTTCAAGGGTTACATCTGCCTATTATTAGCATGTACCCGTAAGCCTCGAAGATTGCCCCCCAAGGTAGCGAGCTGAGTCCCATAGTCCATAAAGTGAAGCTTGTCTAATAGTCAATCCTCAGCTTGAGGGACCCGGCCGACGATGAATCTCATCATTCTTGTAGCCCTGCAGAGGGACCTGGGATACGGAATGGTACTACCATGAACTGCCTCGGGACCCCGCTTCATCCTTTTGGCAAGCCAGTTTCGATACTCGCTAACCCCATCCATCAAGTGCGGTAGCGGGATCACGAACAAGCGGAAGCTACGGATGCAAGTGGAGGTGGGTGGACACCAGTGAGAACTAGCTGACGTCGATATAATTAAACATCAATAATCACTTGACAACGTGTATGCAACCTGAAGAGACAGTAACCGTCAATTCCCGCACTTTGCCGTTGTATTTGGCCACAGGCGGAATGGTTATGTAAACTCTTATTCGCCTAATATGCAAAAGAAGAAACATCCTGGTCATTCTGAAGCACAATTATGGAGTAAATCCAAGTACCGGTCCGGCTACCGGCACTTTTACAGCTCTACGCCGATCCATGGGGTTCACGGCTTGTCTCCGAGTGGACAGTTCTATTTCAGGGTCTACAAATCAGTTGCATACTATGTCATTCTAGCCACTCTCGGCCTCTCCTCGCCCCCAAGGATTGATCCCAGTCATCCTGATGAGCACCGGATCAGTTCACTAGATTTTTCTTTCTTAATGCTCACGTTCGATCCGCATCGCAAATCTCCTCAAAACCCTCTAAATCCAGCCTCGATACTTTCCATAACCATTCTTGGTAAACTAGGTGAATTACTTGCTCAACACCCCGCTACGCTAGATTTGCGACAATGTCTACCCTCGAAACCTATCAATCCCTACTGCAAAATGCTGCCAAGCTGCATCCGTCTCTACCAGCATTCAAAGTGCCGCAAAATGATTCACCGGACTCCTCCTGGAGAACGATTACGTACAGTCAACTGGTGTCCGATATCGAGGACGCTTCTCGTTACTGGACTCATGAGCTCTTGAACCGGGGTTGCGAGAAACGATCGGTGGTTGGGCTTTGGTCAGTGTTGCCTCTTACTAGCGGTTTTGGGCCGGAAACTTGTGACACGTCCAAGTCTATTTGCTGATGATGCACTGGGTCCAGGTTGAAAGGAACGACGTATTCTGAGTTTTTAGTTATTTGGGGTCTAGCGAGAGCAGGTTTTATACCCCAACTTATCTCTCTGAGACTGGACAGTCCGACGGTTGTCTATGAGATGCTAGCTTCTACTAAAGCCGCAGCTCTCATTTACCATGTTTCTGTTTCGGATCTCTTGTCAAGGGAAAACAGCTCCATGCCATCTTTGTTGGCCGCTGATGCCAACGCCGTGGAAGTCACCCACCTATCTCTGCCAGATCTCTGGGCCCCAACGGATCCTGACGATGTCATGCTCATATATCACACATCAGGTTCAACATCGGGCATACCTAAGCCGGTTCCCTTGACGGCTAGGTGGTTCCAAGCCGGCGCCCAGAAATGCAAGGAGTTTGGCTTTAAAGATTCGACAACCTCTCAGCAGCCAACTTCTGTCCTGATGTAAGTGTGTTTAGTGTTCCTCACCAGAGAGCAAGCGCGCCTTTGGAAGGGCTAACATGATTATACGTGTACAGGGGATCGTGCACTCATATGGGCTCAGTGCTTAACCTGATGGATGTTATCTGGAACTACGGTTGCCTTATAATCCCTCATGAGCTACCGTACTCTGGATCCGAACTGCAGAAAATGATTGAAGACGAGGGTTTAACATTGCTACATATGTTCGGGGGTTTGCTTTCCGACATCCTTGCCAATGCGCGTCACGACCCATCTCTCTTGGCAAGCCTTTGCAAGCTGGATCTTCTCAAATACGCCGGCCTGCCCCTAGACCAGGCGGAAGAGGCATGGGCGCGTACCCAAGGCCTGCGGATTAAAAACACGTTCGGGTCCACCGAAGTCGGCCTCATGTTGGTATCGGATTCAGCTTCTGACGAATCTTTGGTGCTCAGCCCATCGAGTGTAACGGTCTACGAGCTTGCACCGATATCACCCGATTCAGAGGCAGGCCAGGATAAGTTGGTAGAGTTTATCGTACTCCCTGAGTCGCCAGACTGCCCTCACCCAAGCCTCCGAGACCCGACGGACGGGAAATTTCACACAGGGGATCTATTCTTGGAAGTAGGGCCAGGTCAGCTTATAAGTAAAGGTCGCAACGACGACTGGATCAAAATGAAACGGGCTCTTCGTTGCGACACCGGTTCGCTCGAGAAACATGCTCTGGAAACTTGCGGAGAAGACCTGATCAGCGCCGTGGTAGTTTGCGGAGTAGGACGACCTTCACCCATCATGCTTGTTGAACCAAAGCAGCCCGAAGTAGACGTCTCGTCTCTTCAAAAAGAAATCTTGCGAAGAATAACACCGTTCCATCAGCGGAGGTATGATCACGAGCGAATCGAAAAAGAGCGTTTGATTCTTGTTGTCTCAAAGGGAGCGTTGCCTCGTACGTCAAAGGGGTCGATCCAGAGGACGAAGGTGGAAAACATGTTTAAAGATGAGATTTCTCGGGCTTATGAAGAGGTTAACTGAGAGACAAAGAGAGCCTCGGGGGATGAACGCTGGAAACGAAGGATCAAACACATGTCAGGGTCACAAGCCTGTCAATTGCAGACGTCGGTCTGAGGATTATTCTTCGTTACAACAAGTTTGTATTTTGATTTATGAGCTGTTCCAATTTGCATAACGTATTGTGAGTGACAGGGCCCGAATTTCACTCGCCCCCCTCCGATGTGAACTTGTATGGTAAATCCCAGACTCCCTCCCTCTACTGCGCCCTCCACCTCTATTTCCTTCATCCTATCAGGAACGCAGCTCTGATAACTCTACACCAGACTTCCTGGAAACTGGACGCTCTCTGCCGTGGTCCTGAGTCTCTTGCGAGCTTCGTCGGTCATCCGCAGTGTCATGGTACTTGGGAGTCCATCCAGGTATTAGCCTTATAGACTGATTTCTGTGCCTATGAAAACCCCACAGAAACGGGCATCTTTACACAACAAGTCACAGAGATATCAAGTGCGGTATTTCAAGAAGATGATAAGTTCCACTACCCCATAGATTTGGATTTCTTGCTCAAGTTCTTCAAGTACCTCCCATCAACCAAGCAATCTCTTGCCATTTTCTGCAAACATACCATTCTTGCCTAAGATCCACAGGTTTTCCCAGCGGTAATCAGATCTGACGGACTCCGTTTTGATAAAACACCCTCCTTGACCAATTGCCTAATATTCAAATCTCCAGTGAAGAACTGCGTACCATAACCCGGTTGACCAAACCAAGGTGCGACAGGGCCTCCTTGTACGACAAAGTCCGCCTGGACTAGGTACACGTAATAGTTGTAGGGATAATCTGGTGCGTCCGGGTTTGGGTCAAGTGCAGATGGGGGAAGAGACCTTTGTGCAAACGGAGTAAGGGCAGGATAGATGGTACGTCCTTGCGTTGAGTCAGATATGATGCATTTCAGTAACATGTACTTGTCATCACTTACCAAACTCGTCTCCAAAACGATCCACCAACGTGCCATATGGTATAGTCACGTAGTTGCTGACGGGCTTGCCCTGCTGATCAACTGCGAAGCCATTTTGCGGAGGGTACATATAAGTTCCATTCTTATAGGTCCACCTTTCGAGGAACTTCTCCGGGGATAGGTCTCCATATCGGTCGTAAAACCGGTCGTAATTTAAGAACAGTGAGCTGAGAGGCTGTGATCCTGGGAGGACCTTGGGTCCGAGGCGCGCGTCGCGACATATGTAATCTGACGAACTTTTGCCGCCGTCGTGGATTTTAGAGCCGCGGCAGTCGCAAGTTGCTGCTGGATATGTGGCTCGGAGAGAGAGGCCTGCAGCAAGAGTGACACCACAGAGGGTCGAGAAGAGGAGTGTCGGACGCATCAGTTTGGGGTGTTGGTAATGCAAAATTGTGACAGTAATTCGGACAGGCCACAGAGCTCACTTGGTGGATGAGGTCTCCTTTTCAATCGTTCCTGGATGGAAATGAGGTTTCTTATAGCGTATCCAAATCTAACTAAGCCCGGGTCGGTTGTTCAGGAACAGGGTTGCGATGTGGACTATTGAAGGTGGCTGACAGCAAACGGAGTGCGGCTGAAACATGGTGCATTCTAAGCTGCATATGACTTCCAATCATAAGCCTTGGCTAGGCTAGGGTTCCAAGCCATTGTCGATCACGGCCAGAGCCAGTAACTAGAGACGGAAGGATGATTCCCCGATCATGACATTGAAAAACGAAACCGGTTGGGCACCAGAGAGACTAGTTCGGCGGGCTTGCGTAGCACATACAACCACCCAAGGTTTCCCCGCACTTTCTCTGTCTCCTGTTTGGAAGAGATTGCAGTATCGTTCGTATTCAGGCTACGTTCTTTGTCGCCCTAGACGATATTTATAGCAATTGTCAGATGGTACTGTGCCGTTATCTGATGGGTGCGCGTGCCGTATTGCGCATCATCATCACCTATGGAGAAAAAAAAGTTAATAAAAATGTGTCCCTTGCAGGAGAAGCTAAGATCGTGAGCTTAAAGAAGGCAATTATAAGCTTGGAACATGGTGCGCAGAACATCTGGTCTGCCGTTTTGCCTCAATTGGGAGAGTTCTCGACAAGCGTACTCAACGTAGGAACAACATATTGTGGCTATCAGGACACCCTTGCCGCGTCAATTTAAAGATTGCCGAGAACATTGAATGAGTTACAAGAGATGCAGAGACTCTTTTGATACCTTCGAGAACTATGCTCGGTGTTGGAGAACGATTCATTGTATTATTCACGTAGAGCGCCGACCCAAAGCAAAGTGTGCCGCGTACGTAGGGCCTGACCTCTTTTTGATAATCGATAAGAGAGAGAGTCTAGAGGTATACTTGGTATTGGTTCCAAAGCCCATTCCACAGCCTCCCTGTCATAACTCACAGCGCAGATAACGATGTCCCCAATTCCCAATTTAAACAAAATGAGGCTCGGAAATGGTATTACAAGTCCAAATTAAATGTGTTCTTACGTGACTTAGGTACCGTGTACAGCTGAATCTTATACCTTTCTACACACGAGGGAAGAAACGCTACCTGAAGGTGTGTATTATGCCCTCGCCTCAACTGGTAGTTCTTGATAAAGTACTACGAGAACTTGCAGAACCATGGGGTATATTTTCTCCCCCGTCTGAGCATCATTCTCAAACAACAAGCCTTCCAATATCACTGCCGTGAACTCCTCTCCACAATTGTTAGGCCGCTGCCTGCTCGTTTGCCATCAGGTAGGCAGGCATACGGCCCTGACGCGGGAGGCCGACCAACACCGTGAAAGTGCCACCAATCGGATTGATACACGTTGATCATGTGAAAGCATGCATCATCACTGATTTTGTTTATTTAATACCCCGCCTGAGTCGGCACTTTCAAATTACAATCGAACCTTGGGACAAATCCGCAAGCCCTTCACAACTTTGCACAGGATCGCTCGCATCATTCAACCTTTCCCCTCAGCCTTATCTTGATCACGTATACAAGATTGACTTTTCACAAGATGGCTGAAAAGCTTAAGAGTGCATCCGATTTGGAAAGAGCTGTGCCGGAATTGGATGCCCAGGAAGACTCTAGGCCAGAGAGCTCGTGAGATGCCCTTGAATTCTTCACGAGTGATGAAACTAACAATCGAAGCCCCTTCGCCAGCGAAATCTGTGCCTTACACTTCCAAGGCCAAGGACCCCTTCGAATCCCATCCAGCTTTCTACGCCAAAGTGCCAAGCTTCAGTCCCTAATCTCGGTCGATCACTTCGCATACTCTGAGCGGAAACTTCAAGTGAATGATCTCTCGCTCGCCAATGGTCACGTCATTGTACACTTCCTAGTCACTGGAAAGTACAGTTCCCTCAGACAGAAAGGCAAGACCGTCGAAGAGAGAAATGCGCTCGAATTTACCAACGCTGTGAGAGTTTATCTCGCAGCGGGATCCTATGGTTTGCCGTTGCTCGCCGAACTGGCCGAAGCGGAGATACGGCGACTGGGAGACGGGTTGACCCTCCCTTCTATTATCGAGCTTATGGAAGCAGTGGAACCAACCCTCAGTCACGACTCTGGTGTAGTCACGTACCTTGAGGCTCGAATGCACCTCATGTTTGAGGAAATGACGCTCGCGAACGCGGATGGCCTCTTGTCTAGGCTCGGCACTTCTACGAAAATCAGTGCAGTAGTTCTCAAAGCCGTGGTGAAGCACCTGCAGAAAGCTCTTCTGGAAGGGAAGATTACACCTGAGACGTCCAACTTGGAGAGATACCCATCCGATTACTTGGCGATTGAGGAAATACGGGCGGATGAAAACAACAAAGGAAGCACTGAAGAAGCTCCCAAGGAAGATGACAGCCCCAAGGACGAGAGTGCGCCTACCGACCTGGGACTGCATGAGGAAGAACATGTGTCTCCAGTAGAAGAACGGCCCGAGGAAAAGCGCCTTGAGAAAAGCCATGCTCTTGAGCAGGAAAACCATACTGCTGAAGCCGCCGCAAGCGCGGAAAAAGAAGCTGCCATTATCCGCGAAGAAGAGGCAGAGATTGCATCATTGACAGAATGGAGGAAGAAAAGAGGCAAATTGTCGAAGAAGACCAAAGCCAGGTTGAAAGCGCTGATCGAAAATGCTGCCAAGCGTACTGTAGAGAAAACTGCGACTGAGGCTGAACAGGGTCCAGGGCTGAAGGAAGCCTCTCAAGAGGTAGAACCATTTTATGAGAAACAGCCGCAGAAGTACAATGAGCCGCCCAGAGTATACGAATGTGCTCGTGACGAGGGGCCCGTTTCTGATGAGTCGTACGTGTTCACCGACTTTTCGGGGTTGAGATACGATGGGGTTCTGACCATGGAAGAAGAGCCTGTAAAGGAGGATGAACCTACGCCCTTCACTTCTGTTGCAGGCTGCGCATATGCTGCGGAACATTTGAGTCTTGGTGGAGGCTGGAAGACCTGCCCAGATTGCTGCAGACTCCTAAGGGATTTTTATAGGGAACTCGAAGCTGGGATTACTCAAGTGTAGTAAATATTCTTACTTTCAATTCAAAAGCTTCCCATTTATTCCGATATCCTACCACTTGCGACTACTTCACGTGGATATTCCGAACAACGGTGGGCAGTTTTGTCCAGCTTTTATTCTGTTAGGGGAGGCTAATGTCTGGAGGCATACACTTGGCGACCAAAACTAAACAAAGCGTGCGATACAGAACTTCTTGAATGCGTGTCTCGTTGTTTCGGGCTTCTACAGCTTGCGACTACCTGGGCATTGTTCAACAGGCTATACCGCCGACGCCTCTACATTGAGGCACTATTCAGACTCATCATCATCAGAAAAACAATGATCTCTCTTATCAGTAATGAGAAAGCTAGCAACCCTGAAGAGGATATACGGTATGCATCTGCGATACTCAACGACGGCTTATACTAAGCTACAATTTTGCACGTCGACTACAAGGCTCATATTGAACACTCGCTTCACGAAGTACTCGTATCCAGCTGCTAAAGATCGAACTAATTATCGACTTAGAAACACGCCGCGTCTAACGAATCGCCACGATTCTAGTATCATAGGTCGATAGCTAAAACTTGCCCACCCACTACCTCTCTCCCATTCACGGGCGCCGCTAGAGCTCCACTGGTAACTACAAATAGTCTCTTTCCCCCGGTCGCACCTCGAGAAAGTGCTACTGACGTCGGTCCAGCGATTTCGGTCGATTCTTCGTTGCCAGCAATGAGTTTTGGATTCTCATCTGGCTTGATTTCCACAATAGAATTGCCACTACCGGTAACCAGATAAGCAGTTCCCGTCTTGCCTAGCGCAAAGTCATCCCAGTATGTTCCGTTTGCAGCCCGCGCAACCACCACTGGCTGTGCACCCGGCGTCGGACTGCCGTTTGGTTGGATGTGGAGCTTACCAAAGACGCCTGTTCCTGGGTTCGCTGTGTATAGATAGTTTCCACGAACATGTATTCCATCTACTCCAACGGAACCGAATATGGAACTGTTTCCTTTCGAGACGAGTTCGTCCGACGAAGGGACAGCTACCGATGATGCGCCGGTGCGCGTATCGAAGCGGAAAACTTGACCCGTCCCAATGTCGCCCAAGAGGATCTCTGCGCGATCTTTAGGGAGTGCGCATAACCCATTAACAAAAGCAATCTGCGGCACGGGTCCGATCAGAGAGACAATTGGTAATTCTTTGCCCTTGCACCCTGAGAAATCGACTCTGTATATGGAAAAGCTGCCAGCCGTAACACCTTTGCCAAGCGAATAGTTACCAGCAGCCACGGCGAAGACGTCAGGCGCAATTTCGTCGATCCCGGTCAGCGCCGTTGCGTTTGAGAAGCGATGGACCAGAGCAGGTGGGGAGTTCGGTTTGGTTGGATCGAGAGCGTATAGCTCAGGTGTCGTCAAAAGGGTCAGCAAAAGCTGATTGTTGCTCCGTACTGCCAGGTTCTCAACCCATGTCCCATTGGGGAACTGATACAGCAGAGTCGTTCTCGTTTTGTGATGTTCCGAGTTTAAAGGTGACGCCGTGACATGAGCAAGTAGGGCCAGGATTATGAGCTTCAACATTGTGAGAGACGAGTATGCGATGAAAGATTATCGGAGGAGGAGGATTTCCAGGTGCGAACATTAACATGTGGCGATCAGATGCTGACAGGAATGATGTCAGCCTGTTCATTAGCCCTTGTCAAGTTCGTTAGAGTATCCGGTTTTCATTCGAGCTAGTAAAGCTTCCGCCACTCTCTGCAGACGGAACCACGGAGATTCGTGATGAATGCCGCCTAACTCCTTAAAATCCGAATTACACTAGGGCTTACTCCATGGATCTCAGGTACGGAAATAGGATCCAGTGTGCTTTTCATAGAGGCTTTCTACTTGGTATTTCTGGCAAGCTAGGGTAGACTGTGCCAACGACACTTATCATCATCATAAAAGGCTAGAGTTACTTGGTTCCTTAAAAGTCTATCGTCTAGTATGGTCGAGCAGTCACTCAGCCCGCCCAAGAGGTTTGACCACCTGCCAGCCTTGCCAGCCTTGCCGAGACTAAAGGGCTTCTATTATGCATGCGCTACGCGTAATACAATTACAAAACACAATTGTCAGTCATGCCGGGAAAGTGTCGGAAGATAATCGTTTGCGATAATTGTAAATGTAGCGGCGCAGTTCTGCGGTAGATAAATGAGGAAACATCCGGCTGCTCTGAGGCTTCTTACCTGGTTAAATTGGAGGACAGGTGAATGTACAAACTCAAGATCCAAACGTCAGTACTTACCCCAGATCATATGCGATTATGCCAAGTCCCATTTGCTGGACGTTTTGAGGGATCACTTAAAGACTAAAACAGCGAGCCGTATAAGGTAGCGAAAGCCGTGTAGGTCCTAGGATCCGAAATTTACTACTTCTAGTGACACGACTCAAAAAATGAAGGAAATACCAAGACTTCATATACATTGATTATCGAATACATGCTCACATCGGTCGGAGTAAAGGAGCGCAAGATAAGGATAGAAAACCTTTGGGTGATGTATGTCACGTGATCATAGCCAAAAGACTGTATTTCTGGCTCCTTATGCTACTGTCGTATAAAGCGAAGCGCGCCTTCATCGATTTGCGTATACAATCTGCTATTGAAAGCGCCATGTTTTCTAGATAGCTGTTGTGACGGGAGGGATAGACGAGAAAAGAGAGCGTTGCCCCTAAAGTGGAGTGTGCCCGCTAATACAGAATAGCGCCTGTTTCAACAGCTGCCCAATTTCCCGACCGTCCCTTTGCATCCTACAGGCTGATGGACTCCGAATAACATCTTGGTCTTGTTCTACCTATCGCTTTTGCCGGGCTTGGTGGTTACTCTCCATGGCGGCTCCTTCTGGGCTCGGCGTAGTGCGCGGTCTACGCCTTGCCATGCTCATCATTCTCATCGCCACCGACCAAGCCGCCTCCTGGACCATCTCGTCCTACGTGGAACTTGGCTGGCCAAAACCGCAGCGGGAAGACTACATCGTAAAGGCGGGAGCCGCTCAGCCAGGTTACACGAATCACATGGGCTCGTGTCTCAACTACAAAGTCCCGGGGAACATCACGCGTACCCCGTTCCCGGTGCGCAACGGCCGGCTCCAGTTCAACATGATAAATTCCACCGGGGAGTTCTCGGACCATTACTTCTCCGTCTTCTTCTACCTCGGGCATTTGTGGGACGGCGAGTTTGAGAAGAAGCACAACTTTCGGCGATATCGCATGCAGAACTTCGCCACGCGTCCCAACTGTAGTGAGAAGCTTGACTTTGTGGAGATGGTCAAGTATGCCGATGGGAGGAACGTTACTACCGAAGAGGAGATTGTTGGTCTTAATGTCACGTTGGCACTGTTGTTTGAGGATATCACGAGCAGGTTTGTGACATACGAGGAAGTTGATCAGGTGAGTTGGCCTACAATGGTTTCCCTGAGCATCATGGCCCGTCTTTTTATCACAAGGGCTGACCATCATAGTGTGCTTATGTCACGCTTGTAAACAGCTCTGGATTTAATTTCACTGAGGCAGGTTTCTGTTCAGACTCTCCCAGGTCAATGTCAACGAGTCTGGCCGGCATAATGTTCATTGCAGTTGTGTCCTCTATTAGTTTGTTTACTTAGCGAGATTACTGGATTATCGTGTGCTTATACCGACTTTAGAATAACGCCTAAAGTCAAAGAGTGTCTTTTTCGCAATCAATTGATAAAACACTCCCCCCATTGCTGTACATAGACTGTGAGGTTTGGTTCATACAATAATCTGCAATTTAATATACCATGGGAGAACCATCAATCCCCGAAGGACAGCGAATTTTGCTGCTACTATTACCTACATCAAAGCCTTAGCTATAAAGCATTGCAGAAGAATTCCACTCACGACGCGCGAAACTGGAGTTCAGCCAACATCACCAAGGCGACTCGTCTCCTCGTGACCAGCACATCTCTTTTTGATTTCAAATCCAACTTCCCCTACGATTAATTGACTATGGTTTGAGCTTCTTCGAGCATGAATGAAACGATATCACTGATTGACAATGCTTCGAAGCTCCACTCTCGGTCTTGTGAGACTTTGTCAAAGGTCTAGTTGACGACTGAACGATGTCTAAGACAGCTTTTTCAATAAAACCATATTGTGTCTAATGAATAGTATTCTCAACTGTAACGAGTTCAGCTGACGAACCCTGCACTGTCAGTTTACCCCTAACGACTTGTTCCCTTAATATGTCGGTGTATA
>JAMYIC010002575.1:503-16387 GCA_024112705.1 Microcera coccophila | reverse complement strand
TTTTTTTTTTTTTCCCCGATGGTTCCTCCTGCTAGCTTCATCCTCCGCCGGACAGGGTCGATGAATGTCTCGGAATTTAATTGCTTATAGTGGTGACGGTGGGTTTATTTTAGAAGCTGTGGAACCCCCCCGTCCCCCCCAAGTCTGGCACCGGCGCGTTCTGCGGGCACAGTTGACAAATTCGACGGTTCGCGGGGTTCGCCGCCTAAGGGTACCTGTGCCTGGGATGTTGGTGCCTGGGGGGGGGAGAGAGGCATTGTAAGGCTGTGACAGCTGCCCTGAAACTTGGCAGCTCTGACTGCCGCTGACGACAATCCAATTCTCCCCCGGCCCGCCCTGCCTTACCCTAAAGCAGATGGGGAAAAGTATACGCACCCTTTCAGGCCTGTCTCTCTGTCTGTGTGGCTACACGTGTAAACCATGTTGAGTTTGCTCTCGTAATTCCGAGGTAAGGGGCTCAATCTTGTTCAATAGCTCGTCGCCATGACCTCACATGCACGTACATTTGTCCAAAGGCCTCGGGTGATATCCTGTCAAGCTGTGCATAAGCTCCCAACGATGTGGTTGAGGCTCCCTCGGGAAACACGTTTCATTGCCCCCGAGTCTGGGCACATTGCAGAACCAGGTACGCTACAACATTGGTTGCAAACGAAGCTGGCATTATCGTGCGGGCGGTCGTGCAGAGCTGGACTTGCAGTGCTACCCACCCACACCTATCACATACCAGACCCGAGCATCACCAATGCTTCTCCGAGATATCGACGGAATTGACGTCAACCCCATCCTTGAACCACCTCTCCTCCTCCGAAATCTTCACATCATTCCCGCTCATCTGCCTCTTCCTCATCAGACCATTCTCCGCAAACGTCCAGTCCTCCAGCCCGTACGTCCGCCACCATTGACCACCCTCGTCATACCACTCGTACCAAAACTGCACGGCAATCTAGAGTTTCGACGATCAATCCAGTCAGCCAGCTGTCACAAAAATAGGCTGAACGGATACGATAACGAATGACGGCTCATCCCGAGCTCTCTCTCCCGTGGATGGCGTCGTCGTGATCGTCTTACCTTGTCATCGGTGAACGCAAACAACTCCTTGCGCAGTCGATAGCCATTCTCCTTCTCCCACTTCTTGGCCAGCCACTCGCGCACCTCGTCGCGGCCGTGAAGGAACTCGTCGCGGTTACGCCAGATGGTGTCGGGCGTGTAAGCCATCTTCACGCCATCGGGGTTCCTTACGAGATTCACCCTTATCAGCACAATTCACTTACTCACTCACTCACTACTCAATTCAGTCGGCTGCAATGTTACCCACCTGGTGTTCCACCCGTCCTGCGCGGCCTTGACTTTCTGCTTTGCCGTCTCGGCGGTGAAGGGCGGATAAGGCGCGCGGCCCTCGCTCTGCTGCTCTTGGCTTTGGCTTGCCATTTGCGATATGTGATGTGTGTGTGTGTGTGTGTGTGTGTGTGTGTGTGTGTATATCTTTTCTCAATTCCAAGCAGGCGAGGTATGGGATTGGCGTCTTCGGGCTAAAGGGATTTAAACATTGGAATTCTCGCAACCGACGGGAGGACCGACGGCCGTTAAAACGCCGCTGTCATCATTGCCGTTGGTTCCGAAACTCAACTTTCCCATGTCGGCTACGCCCTTGGGATAACTTCACGTCGACCTGCGATCACCCGATGAAACCTCTTTCACACTGTATGTCTTTTGTCCATGGATGCAAGGTAATCAGCGATACCCTATCAAGCAGGTTAAGCAAGGGTGGAGCGCCCTGCGGGTGGATTATGATGTGAAGCCATCCGACAGGGAAAAAAAAAACAAAAACACCCATTTGATCCATCGCCGCCGTGCACGGGTTGGTTCGTGAGCAAGTTCACCAACATGTATGACGCTCTCTAGATGGTTCCAGAATGCCTCCGCTGCATAATGTTGGCCTTGCCACTAGACGATAATCTTATCAGATCCTGCAAAGCTGACAAATTTAGGAGGATAGTCGACGGCCATTCCAGTTCTGGACCCTCCTCGGCGACTCGGATCCGACCTGCAGCCCAAATCCGTCGCCAACCGACAGCGTCTCAACAGTATCGCCATGAAGCGATAGAGTCCGCCAACTCTCCCTGAGGCGACGACCTATTTCAGCCAAGAACCCAAGGCCTAGAGCGCGTACCGTAACGTTATGATTGAGTAAAAGAAAACCCCCAAAACGCGCCGTTATCTACCGAACGCAACCTATCAAGGTTCCCCCGTAAAATCGACGTGGAAACAAAACACCAAAAAACTCCACTTATCATGCCGCCGGGTTGACCGCATTCCGGCAGTCGGGAGTGAGCTCATTCACGCCCCGTCACTGCGTCCCCCCGGTCTCACCAATTGCTATCAAGAGCTCGACAGCTGGGAGGGACTTCTTTCCGCCGCTCTCCGATCGTTCTCCGAGGGCCGCACCTGAGAGGGCGGGCGGCAGCGGTGGGGAGAGCGGAGAGAATATAAAGGAATTATTTGGATCCAGGTGTTAGAAAAAAAACCCCCCCCCACCCACCATCTAAACCCAAACATCTCTCCAAGCTCTATTCTGAGAAGAAGGATACTCGACCAACAAACTTCATACACAAACTTCCAACTTCAACTTCACGTATCGCCATTCAAGATGTCTGAGCTCAAGGCCGGTGACGCTTTCCCCGAGAACGTCTCGTTCACCTACATCCCTCCCTCGCCCGAGATCAGCGAGTTTTCTCAGTGCGGTATCCCCATCAAGTACAACGCCAGCAAGGGTAAGCCGTCTCTCCCTCTTCGGATGCGTTCTGCAAACGCTGACCATCATCTACAGAGTTCCAGAACCAGAAGATCGTTCTCGTCTCCATCCCCGGCGCCTTCACCCCCACCTGCTCCGGCTCCCACATCCCCTCCTACACCGCCAACCAGGCTGCTCTCAAGGCCAAGGGCGTCGACCATGTCATCGTCGTCGCCTTCAACGACCCCTACGTCATGTCTGGCTGGGGCAAGGCCAACGGCGTCAAGGACGACTTCATCGTGAGTATTCCCTGTCCCACGCATTCCTTATCTGTGGACCACTGGCCGCTAACACCCTGCAGCTGTTCATGACCGATAAGGACTGCGCTTTCAGCAAGCAGATCGGCTGGCCCTACGCCGATGGCCGAACTGGTCGCTTTGCTATTGTCATCGACCACGGCAAGGTCACCTACGCTTCCAAGGACGACGACCCGTCCTCCATCGAGACCTCCGGTGCTGAGGGTGTCCTTGCCCAGATGTAAAACGCGAGCTTAACGAATCAAAAATAGACTACTCATGATAGATAATGATAGAATAGACTCGAAGACAGAGCTTCACTAAAGAAGCATTATCATGCATTCCTGCTATTTCGTTTCATCTGTGAGAGACTTTGCGTATGCGGGATGTTGTCGTGCTCTTTCGTCACGGCGAACACACCCCACCTGAACGTCAGTCGTATTTCTTCACAAGTAGCATGTGGACGTTCATCGTTTGACCATTGTTCCATATCTGGCATTGCTCAGCTATCAATGCGCCCTATGGTAACCCATGCAACCGAGATTGTAGAAGAACCGGCCAGAAAAGACACAAGAACCACGGACTCCACTCTCCCAATTTTCCATCATCCCGAAGCCATCCATCCCCCTTAACGGCTCTTAGCAGCCACCTTGGTGGGCGCGCCCTTGGCACCCTGCTTGCTGACCTGTCGGCCCTGGCCCTTGGCGGCGTTGGCGGCCGTCTTGGCCTTCTCAGCCTTCTTAGCAGCAGCGGCAGCCTGCTTCTTCTCCTTGGACTCCTTGATGGCCTGGGCACGGGCGGCGGATCGGGCCTCGGGTCGGGCAGTTCGGCGCTCCTTAATCACGTCGAGGGAAGCACCGACGATGGCTCGCTGGGCCTTGACGGTTCGGCGTGTTCGCTTCTTGGCAACCTCCTGTTGGGGTTTGTTAGTTCCTGTATCTTGATCTTTTATGCGACATCACCGCCGGCTCATGAACGAATGCGAGGCCGGCGGGATTCGACGGGTGGGATGCGATCGTACCTCAGAGATACCCTTGCGGTGCTGTCGGCGGTAGAGGACGGTCCAGGAGATGCGGCGGGGGTTCTTTCGTTGCAGGAAGAGGGACTCCGACTTGCCGTTCTGGAATCGGAAGATCTTGCTGTCGCCACGGACGTAGAGCTTACCCTACAAGACGATAAACCATTAGCCTCCGTTGAGTTCGAACACGTAGAACCGATCCTCAATCCATCATGACATATCCTAGCGACAAAGGCCCAATCTTTCCCTCCTTCACGACCAAGATTGCGCCAGCATCGGGGGGGGACGGGATCAGCATACCTTGCCAGGGTAGATTCTCTCGCCGGAGAAGGTGTCGTCGTAGGTTCGCATCTTGTCGCTGTTGTGATGTTAAGGCGACAAGTAGGTTGTGCTGGACCGGGGATTGGGCGATGGCAAAAGTTGAAGGTCGTGATACGCTCAATTTCTCGAATTGCAGCTGTGTGCCACTGACTAAGCGTCTAGGGCAGGCGAAGCGTTCGAATCTGTGCACTTTTCGCCACGTGACTGTGCGCCTCAGCCCGCGTCGGGAGATTCTCGGAGCTTCCCGTCTCATCTATTTTGGGAAACTTTCGCTTGTTAGTTGAGTTTGTTGAAGGTCTTGGATAGTCTGTTTACAAGAATCATTTTCTTCATGCTTTACTCAATCATTATACCCCTGTCTTTGCTCCTTCTTATATCTATACTAATCGCCCCGATATGACTAGATGACTTCCCAGCCGAACCTCGTCGCCGAGGCAGTCTTACAGCAATTCGATCAACTCCCAAGGAAGCGAAAACCGTTAGTCCGAGAGAATGGACTTCATGAATGGGTTCCCCTGAGTGGGATTGTTGTAGAAAGAAATGGAAATCTCACTTGCTTAGCCTTAGCGTAAGGGCGTCTTTCGTATCTACCATAGACTATCGATCTAAGTGAAATTGTAGTACCGGAATGAAATGTCTCCCTGCCTCGAAAGTCGAAGAGTCCGATGGCGTGGGAATTCACGACTGGCATGCCGAAATCCTTGCAATTCGGACGTTCAATCGATTTTTGTTGGACGAGTGCCACAGGTTGCTGGAGGGTGGGGTCGAGTCCGAGATACTGAGACGAACCGGATTCGAACGGCAAGAAAATGAGAGGCGAATGAGGCCGTTCGAGATTAGAGATGACGTGAGGCTCCATATGTACTGTTCTGAGGCACCATGTACGTCTTGGAGAAACCTACTCGTTAAATCCGTCTGCTAACTACTACCAGGTGGCGATGCTAGTATGGAGCTCACAATAGCTGCTCAAGACGATGCCTCTCCGTGGGAAGCCCCAAGCCCTGATGTATCAAAAACCAGCTCTGATGCTGAGACCATCCTCCTAGGGAGAGCTTGCTTTTCTCGACTTGGCATTGTCCGTCGCAAGCCTGCGCGAGGAGATGCGCCACCAACTCTCTCCAAGTCTTGCTCCGATAAGATTGCGCTCAAGCAATGCACCTCTCTGCTCTCATCACTGACATCGCTATTCATCGACCCAACTAACGCATACATCTCTACCCTCACTCTCCCAGAATCTCAGTGCTCTGCGACGGGGTGTCGACGGGCCTTCTCTGCTGAGGGCAGGATGAAATCGCTGGTGGGAAAGGACTGGCCGGGTGGATATTCCTTTAGCCCATTTACCATTCAGACTACCGATTTGGAGTTTGCATACTCTAAGAGAGGTGTGCAACGTCGGTCAGACAAGATATCCGCCAGCAACCTTGCTGCGGCTTGGTCATGTTCAGGGGTTGAAGAGACTATCATTGGGGGCGTTATCCAGGGGAAGAAGGCCTTTCAAATAAGAGGGGCAAGTTGTATGTCAAGACGACGAATGTGGGAAACAGCATGGGACCTTGCTGATAATATTGGCAACACAAACCTGTCTCGATGCTTGAGTTCTGTGACTTACGGAGACATTAAAGAGCTTTTGTTGGACAGGAGACTGGTCAAGAACGATGCTCGACGAACGGCGCTTGCTGGCTGGATCAAGAACGAAGGGTCGGACTTCAGGTTAGAGGGACACGGAAAAAGTTGATATCATGAGATTTGGTATTTCTCCAGATGCAACTCGTATCTTTGTACAAATTCATCAACTTGAGCCTACCCGAATATAATCGCTGTTTTACCGCGAAATTCTCCCAAGCCGTGACCTTTTGCGTACGAGTCCAGTAGACCATTAAACAATTGGTGTGCGCTTTAGGACTTATATGCCAGAACCTCCTCCTAGATCCCGAGGAATATCTCCGCTGTAGAGGCCACACGGCCTCTCGACAGGCAGCCTTGTGTCTTCACCACCCTTCCGCCGCCCTCGACTAGTGCTGAGCACGCTTATTCGACCTTGGACTCAGACTCGAAGTTCTCGCCCTCGACCAGGTCGGGGATATCATCCTCATCCTCACCCTTCTCACCCTTCTGCATGCTCTGGTAGCTCTCGGCGAGCTTGCGGAGCGAAGCGAGCGAGTCGGGGCCGAGCTGGTTGAGAATGCCGGGAACAAGCTCGGTGAGCTCCTTGTCCTCGCCGTTGCCGTAGATGGCAAAGGTGTTGGCGGGGACGGCGGCGTGGACTGCTTCAGGTTAGCACGCAACCCCTCCTCCCCAACCTTCCTTCTGGATGACTAACCCTTGGGGGCAGAGAAGTGAATGACGTTGCCGTCAGCCTTGAACATGTTGACCTCCTCGATAGCCTGGATGGGCTGGGTGTTGAGCTTCTTCAGGGTTTGTTGAAGTTTCTTGTCGTCGGCGCCAGATCGGGCGGGCGCACGCTTGACCTTGCGGCGAGGGGTACCCTTTCCACTAGGGCTTGTATTAGTTGCGAGTTCGGGAGATGCGGCTCTTCAGCCCGACGAGCGGAGGAATCTATACATACCCTATAAAAAAAAAAAAGTCAGCAAATTGCATTGAATATGATTCCGTCAGTTGGACATACCAATTCGGGCGCTGGCGCCGAGCTTCTTGAGACGCTCCTGAATGTCCGACATGCTGGCTGGGATGGGTGAAGGGAGGGTTGCGGGGATCGGAGACTGTAGTGGGCTATGATTAGCGGTCCAGGTTCGAATTCACGGCGGAAATTGGCCCTAAATGAAAGGTATGCTGGCAAAGCACGCGGGCACAGGTTGGGCGACGTACCGGTGAATACGGGTGATTTAATCAGCTGTTGTCGCCGTCGGCTTCGGGGCGATGGTGATGATTCAAAGTCGATTTTGTGCGTGCCAAGAGTTTTCGCGTGTGGAACTACCATAACCCGAAGCCCACCACACTTGCGCCATCGAAGATTGACGTGGGGTAAAGAGCTCTGACCACTGGACCTTCATGGGAACAAACAGCTTTGTTCATCAACTGATAATATCTCTCCACGCGAGGGACAAGTCATTTGAATAGTCGACTTGCATATTTGACTAGGACCATGTTATAACCTTAATTGCTCTCTTGAATTAGATGCGATTGTTGCGCCTTTCCGACATATCTCACCATATGAGGCTGCCGTATTTGGACAATTGGCGCAAGCCAGCTACTAGATCTTGGAGATATGCTCAACGCCAAGCACAATGCTTTGCTGGGAAGCACCCTGGAAGAGCCCAGAAGCTGAGAGCATTTGGATGAGATCAGTTCCTTTGACAGATGTTGCTTCTTGTTAGGCAACTCGGTTGATTGCCTTGAACATACGATCTATGTTCACTATTTGCCCTCGAAGTCTCTTAAGGATCAAGTCTTTAGTCGATGGCTGATAACTTTAAGCAAAGTCGAGAGTTGTCTCTTGATTTTTAACGCATCAAAAATGTTGGTTAATTCCCAAGAGAATCCCAGTCCATGTCTAACACCATGACCGCCCGCGCCATCCAAAGTTTATACATGACCGCTCCGAAGAGCAGGACCCAATATTCATACAAATGCCCATGTCCAGTGCGTGTAAGATGTGATGGTATCTTCATTTAGCCAGCCCAGTCTCTCGCCTCATTTCTTCTCTCCGAATGTCCCCCTCCTTTTGTGATGCCTTGGCCGCTGCAAGTTGGGCCTTCTTCTTTCGCTCTTCTTCCTCTCGGACGACTACCCAGACTGGGAGCAAGTTAGTGTCAGGCTTTTGGCTGGAGTGATGCCACTGAGACGTACTGGGCTTGTCCGACTTGGAGTATTCTTTTAATCGGTTGACGAAATCGTCAAACTCCTGCTGCTTCTCCTCATGATTCTCCAAGCTCTTCTTTCGCAATTCCGGGTTATATTTCGCTCGCAACTCTTCTTCCGTAGGCGTCAACCACATAGTGAATGCTGGTCCGCCGACTGCAACCGCGCCGCCACTTCAAACATCCTAGTTAGTAACGCCGGGAACTGCAAAGGCCATGCGTGTGCGGCTCACTCACCCAAGGATGACCTTGATCCATAGGCCCCAATTCGTAGGCTTCTTGGCTGCCATGGTGATCTTGGGAACTTGAAAACCGGTATAAACTTGGCTGTGTTGCGCTGCACCGTGCTGTTGCGTCGCTGGGGGTATCTTCCAATGACGATTTTCGCGATGTGATGCCCGTCATTGATTTAGGAGGAATTAATTGGTTGTGATGCATCGGGCAGGCGGTCAGAAGCACGGGACGCCTCAATCGAAGGGCGTGGCTGTGCAATATCCCCAGCCACCGCCAGACATGCATCTGGTGGCTAATTCCTGCAACCGTTATTCCGTGGGCGGTGGTCATCACGCAGGAACTAGACAATCCTGGTAAACGTAGCTCGGGTCTAGTCCGCCGGACTGAAGGCTAAGCGATGTGGCGGGAACTACGTGAAGGAATGGGAAGTGTGATCATGGACCAGGCTGTGAGGCACCTCGAGAAGCTGATCTCAAACATCCAAGCGCCTCAGCGTGGTAGCAGCTCTGTTCCTTGACTGGTCAACTCAAAAGCTGGGACGGGAGCTGTCTGGTGAAACATGCAGATCGATAGCATCCTACTGGCCAGGATCAAGGCAGCTAAGCAGTTTTCTGGACGAATCCGATGAAGACTTGGAAGCCGCTTAATTTGGTAATATCCGGGGTTAGGCTTCCAAGTCTCTTCCATAAACCATCTGCCGTTGATGCCATCTACAGACTTTGAGCTTGTCATCATGTTGTTCGTCATCATCAACGAGGCCTCCCAGCTTAGTGAAGGTTCACTGTGGCGACGAATCAAGTATCTAGAAACTGTGCGTGATCTTGATCTGGAGGCCTGAGAGGGAATTGAAGCTCTTTGGTGACACGGCCTCCCCATCTTTCTCTAGGCTCCAGATGCGACGAGCCGGTCATCCTTCAACATTGAATGTAGAGGGCGAACTCCTCCAACCCGAAAATCTGCAACTAACGACCCGGAACAGTTATTTGACCCCTTTCCTGTCAATATATAACATTTTCATGACAATGTTGGATGTCATCTCTACAAGGTCACATGAGTAGTGCATTAATTGGTCATTTGCTGTCTGGCTTTATTATCGACTCCGACAAAGCCGGTCTGGATACCCCTGCATCCCCTGCGGCTAAATTCTTGATCTCTTGTGCCAAGATTCCAATCGAGCCCTGGCGTGTTCCCTGTTTGATACAGGACCTTGGGTTTCCCGGTACAACGTCTCAATGCATGTAACAGACAGAGAGTCATCGGGCCAAACAGATCAGCCAGCGCATGACAGAGCTTGGCGAAGTGGGATCAGACAGCTATCCCCTGAAGGCATCATCGTGGCGCACCCGAGCCAACTAGCGAAATGCTTGATTTTGTAATAGTAAGGGAAGGATTTAGCTAAGGATCTGTGAAGATACTATGATTGAAGTAGGTATATACGCCCGACCCGGTCAGCAACGGTTCGAGCTAAACGAGTCTGTAAAATTCAAGGCCCAATAGAGTAAATTTGGGGGGGGGCATGTAACCAAGGGACTCTCCGCGTCTTCGTCCGCGCCACTGGAGCGAATTATTATGAAGACCGAGGGTTGCGAATGTCCTACGCTGGCTGAGGGAGGCGGTGAATGACGAAGGAAATGTTGACGGGGGGTTGGTTCTGAAATTGTGAGGCGCATCTCCGTGACGCCGTGTCAGACGGAGAGTTTCATTTGCATGCAGCTTTTTGTCGCATTTTGCTTCCCATTCGAGGTCGCGTGGCTTGAGGGCCGGACAGTCACCGTGCCCGCTAACTCCCAGGGCTACATTAGCGCTAGACGCTGCAGGACACGCTGCACGGTTGGAATACAACGGCCCTACCGCCGCCCAGCCCAACGTCGAGGCGCTGCTTCTCCACAACCTGGGGCTCTTCACCCACTGCTGCTCTTGGCTCGACCCTTTTATCTCGTCAGAGGAGGCAACTTGACAAAAAAGTGTTCTCTCTCCTTCTTTTCTTCTCCCCTTAAGCCATTGCGTTGCGATTCATTCCTTATATACGCTGGGCGCTTGTTTGTGTTCCTGGTGCTCCCCTTGTGCTCCCATTGTTGCTATTTAGACCCCTCCATCATCGCACTCGCGCGCTTCCGCTGGCGGCTTGCTCAGCGTTAAAGGGCCCTTTGATTCCTGTTTGCGACTGGAATCATTGAACGTTCCTTGCTCTCCTGCGCGATCGCTTTGGCTGCCGAAAATATCGAATCACGCTGATTCAAGAACCGCATCGCTCCGGCTACGCGGCTGTAGCCGAGCCCGAGTTACAGTGACGAGCACATCTGTCTGGAACATGGGATCGTACCTTTCGGTTGCGCCTCGACCTCGAAATCCCTAACGAGAACGATTTAAATTCCCGACTTAGTCCTCTACCACTTGGGACCATCGATATGGCTTATGAAGGAGGATACGGCGGCCAACAACGCCCCTACGGTGGCCCGGCGCCGCAGAGGGGCGCGCCACAACACCGCGGAGGTGGACCACCACCGCAGCAGTACGGAGCGCCGCAACAGTATGACGAACATCAAAATGGATATGGCTACGACAACTACAACGGAGAAAATGGAGGATACGGACAGGATCATGACAGGCAACACCAAGCCCAGGGCTACGGACGAGCCCCCCCTCCGCAACAAGACCCATATGGCCCTGGGCCTGGTAGGGGAAGACCAATGCATGGAGGTCCGATACACCGGCCTATGACGGCCGATGGGCATCGCGTTGGTCCCAATTCACGTCGCGGAGGCATGGGGCCAGGACCAGGACCAGGACGTGGACGAGGCGGACCAGCCGGAAGAGGCGATCTGCGACCTGCGCCGTTTGCTTCAAATTCAGACCCAGCGGGTAAGTTCTATTGTGCGCATTTGGTCAGGCCTCGTGATTGACGATGATCCAGCGAGCCGCCATCCACCTGGGCGTGACGCTCCTCCTCTGAGCCCTCGAGACGGCAACTTTGGGGGCGGTGCCTATCCTGCATTCCATGGCCAGGGAAGGCGACCCGATTTCGAACAGGACCAACAACTGGCAGATCAAATATCGGGCATGGATTTAAACAATCAAAGATCACAAACAGGAAGGAGGGTGAGTTCAGAGAGCCAGCGCAGTCACGGAGAGTATGGACGCCCTCCAGTGAATGGTAGTAGAGGTCCTCCTCGAGGCTATGCCCAGCAGGGATATTCAGATCCCAGACGAGGCCCCCAAGGACAAGATCCTGGATATGGGGGGTACGGCGAATATGATGACGGGTATGCGAACAGGGCACCAGCTCAGGAACCCCCAAGAAATGGGTTTGGGCCTCCAGCGCGAAGTCAAACGATGCCCGTCAACGAGTTTGGCCCCCCTGCGCGGAGTCGGACCATGCCTATTAATGAGCCCTCGTCAAGACGCAACATGCCACCCCGCCGAATGGACATGATGCCGCAGAACGGGCCTGCAGGTCAGGTCGCTCCCCTGAGACCCTCGACAGCTGGTGGACACCGGCCTCCACCGAGGGCATATATAGGAGATCCCCGGATGGATGCAGGGGGCCAGTATGGAAACGAATATGACGACAGACAAGGATACCAACAACAACCCCCGGACACGTTTAACGATATCTATGATTCCTATTATGACAACCAACAACAAAAAAGCAGTCATGAATGGGGCAACGATCAATATCAAAGCCGGGCTAGCATGCCGGATTTTGATGCTTTGCCCCCAAGTAGTTCCCGAGGCTCCTTTGAGGCGAGCATGCGTCCTGCTCATGAACAAGCCCAACCTTTTCAGCACCAGCCGGGAGCTCACCAAACTGCTCAGCTGAACCACGCAAGATCACAACCTAATTTTCGGCAATCTCAGACGGCAATCTTTGAAATGGTCGGAGATACACCAGATGTCCCTCCAATTCCCGCTTATCAACATCAACAACAGCAGTCCTATGATCATGGGTATCCCGGACCTGCAGCTTATGACCAGATGCCACCCAGAGGCCCAAGTGCGCCTCCAGGATCTCAGAACGCCTCGAGTATGAGGCCCAGCAGTGGATCACAGCGAAGTCGAAATTCAGATTCTCTGCCTTCCCATCCTGCGCCCATCCGGCCGGGCTTGATGCCAAATTCTATGGTCAGCATAAACGATAAGCCACCACCGGTACGAAACTACGGCGGTATGTCGACGCCAGCTCCTCAGCCAATGGTGTCACCCCCACAGTCGCAACCATACGAAGGCCCCCAACAGCCGCTGGAACCGCAGCTTCAAGGCTCAGCTTCAGCACCCCCTCCTCAGAGCGAATCTCCTGTTACAGCAGAGGAGCTTGAGCATCTGAGAATGGTCATCAAGGCTAATCCAAGCGACCAAGAGTCAGCCCTGAGGCTGGCAAAGAGACTCATTGAAGCCTCAGATACACTGGTTGCCAAGCTCCCAGATCAAAAGTCTCGTAACCGAGCGCGCGATCGATACCTTGTGGACTCTCAGAAAATTTTGAAGAAGCTGTCCAATGCCCAGAACCCTGACGCCATGTTCGCCATGGCCGACTCCATCGGGAGAGGTCTCTTCAGCAGCGAGCCAGATCACAAAGAGGCTTTCACCCTCTACCAATCAGCTGCCAAAGTCGGACATCCCGCGGCAGCATATCGAACCGCCGTCTGCTGCGAGATTGGTCACGAAGAAGGAGGCGGTACCCGCAGAGATCCTATGAAGGCCATCCAATGGTACAAGCGGGCAGCGACCCTCGGCTATCCTCCTTCAATGTACAAAGTGGGCATGATTCTTCTCAAGGGGCTACTAGGTCAACCTAAAAATCCGCGGGAGGCGGTGGGCTGGCTTAAGCGTGCGGCGGAACGAGCCGATGCGGAGAACCCACACGCTCTACATGAACTGGGCCTGTTGTATGAATCTGCGCAACCTAGAGATGCGATTCTTCGCGACGAGGCTTACGCGCTGGAGCTGTTCCACCAGGCGGCCGAACTAGGCTATAAGTTCTCACAGTACAAGCTCGGGTGCGCCTACGAGTATGGCTTGATGGGATGCCCCGTTGATCCCAGGATATCTATCATGTGGTACTCTAAGGCAGCAACACAGGAGGAGCATCAAGCCGAGCTGGCGTTGAGCGGATGGTATCTTACTGGGAGCGAGAACGTGTTGGGACAGAGTGATACGGAAGCGTACTTGTGGGCGCGGAAGGCAGCTATCGCAGGGCTTGCCAAGGCCGAGTACGCGATGGGATACTTTACAGAAGTGGGCATTGGAGTTCCGGCCAACCTAGAGGATGCAAAGCGGTGGTATTGGCGAGCTGCTGGTAAGTCTATTTGCGTCGGAATTGGACGAAACCTTTGCTGACAATTGTTCCAGCCCAGGACTTCCCCAAAGCTCGTGAACGACTTGAGGATCTCAAGCGCACTGGCAAAAGTGCCCCACGTCAACGAGAACGCATATCCCGAAGCGGGAAACAGCAGGAAGGTGAATGTACCGTCATGTAGAGCATACTCTCCGGTTCGAGCCTGAGGAGGAATCAAAGCATTCTGCTTCAGATAGTGACGAAGCAGGGGAACGGCGTTGTTGATATGTGGAAGGGGGTAGAGTGTACAGTGTCCTGTAAGAGTAGTGGAACCGGCTCAAAGCAAAGGGAGCATAACGAAGATGGCGTTGAGATGTGCTGCGATCTGACCCTTTTCTTCATTATCATGCTTTTCGATGCTGGACTTCGGAACTGGAAATAGCCGTCAACTTGTGTATAGGCGGTAAGATAGTTATTATTGAGCACTCTAGTGTACGAGTACTGGGCAGTCGATTTTGAAATGTTTCGTGGAAGTCAGTACATGTGTGAATCTAGTTCGTCAGTAGACGAATGCAAGGTCCATGTTGATACAATCAGTGCTCTTTAGTATCTATTGTACAACGCTACTGATATGATGAGATGTATATACACCATGATATCGAAATGCCAACCATATGATACTACAGTACGATTACCGTGAACCTCTCACGCGGCTACCCCGCAGATAGCTGAAGCCCGTCCAGCTGACACCTGGTCACCAAGCTGACGATGATCACCGTTTCCCAAACAAGCCGCCAAAAACCGCACCACCCCCTCCACGACCACCCCGTCGACTAGCCTCGTGGTTGATCCAATCAACGAGAAACTGGCGGTCCGACAGCTTCCGCGCATCAGCAACCTTGGTGGCCGTCTGGGCCTCGCCGCCGTCGAAGCTGAGCAGGGTGGGGATGGAGGTGATCATGAAGTCGAGGGCGAGGTTGGGGGCGCCGCCGGACATGATCTCCGGGGCGTCGAACTCGACGGTGGCGAAGGCGACGCCGCCCTCGGACTCGCCGACGCCGGACTCGACGAGGGAGCGGATGAGGGGGTGGACGACGCGGCAGGTCGAGCACCAGGAGGCGGTCCAGAGGGTGAGGAGGGGGGTGCGGGAGGAGGTTGAGAGGGAGAGGTAGGTGTTGAAGGAGTCGGCGTTGCGGATGCTGGGAGGGTTAGCCGGTGTTTGGGTGAAGGGTTAGTGGATGGGGGGGGGTTTGGATGAAGGGTTAGTGGTGGTTGGTGAGATGAAGGGGGGATGTGTGAATGCATGGATGGACGCAGGAGGTGATGTCGGGTATGGGTTGGGTATGAGATGAGGACACAATGTTGCAAGTCCAAGTGCGGATAGTATAGTAAATAATAGGGTATATGAGAGGATAGTGGATCATGGGGCTCATACGTATGAGATGATAAAGGTGGGAGGCTTACGGCGAGTAAATCTGGTTCTTGGCTTGTTTTGGCGAGGATGTCGAAAGCCAACGGATTCGATGTAGTGAAGATCCGCCATGGATGGGCTTGTTGAGGCAGGATGCCAATTGTGCCGGCTTCATCACTGAGGATGATAACCTGCCAATCCCAGCCCCCAATCTGAACATTGCTGGAGGTTGCATTATGCAATGTGTCGTTGAAGATATCGGTATTCGATGCCGCTGATAGTGACGTGGAGCTCACGCGACAAGGGAATTATCCACTCAAGCCTTGTGGGTAAGTGATGGTGAGTGGTCTGAGACACTTCTGATAGACGGTAATATCAGAATCGTAGATGCGGATAAAGAGCTCCGTTTCCTGTCTAACAATCACATCTGTGCAGTACTCTGAGGCGGGACGTTGACCAAGTGAATTCCAAGTTTTAGACGGAGCCCCCCCATCGAGCGTCTGATTGGCCCCTGTGATTGGTTGGTGCAACCTACGGCAACTGGCGTCATCGCGTGAAGGAATCGCAGTGAGTTGTCACAAAATCAACCTTGCAGGATCCCATCGAGTCCATTCCCCTTCATCCTTCATGCAGACGAGGATGGTTTGATTCGCTTTTTATTTTCTCATCCGGAAAAGTCAGTATCGTGAAAAAGGCGCGGCCCGTTGTGGTGCCTTGGCGCTATGCACGGGTCTCTTGGAAGAGACGGCACCAAGTTCCCGTCGCTATCGTGAGCCCCCA
>JAMYIC010002571.1:0-27677 GCA_024112705.1 Microcera coccophila | reverse complement strand
AAAAAAAAAAAAAAAACAAGATGAACCTGTTTCCCCTTGACCGTTCTCTAGTCTTCGATACTAGTATGGTTTCTATGTAGGCTCGCGTATCCATCTCTCGTTGTTCATCACGCGCGATGTTACGAACACGGTCGTGAACTTGTCGATTCGGCATCCAGAAAATGGCCTCACCGTTGATAGCAACCATGTCTTGTTGTTGTTGTTGTTATTGTTGTTTTGTACGCATGACACGCCTCACTCAGTTGCAAATTTCATGCAATGCAACCATCCTCAGTCTTCGCAGCCTAATCCAAGATACGTCGCTAAGCCTCCCTCCTCTCCTCACCCAAACAGACCATCAATCTCATTGGTCCATCTCATGTCATCCGACGATGCAGACCCTCCCGTGCCCTCGAATCGGCCAACCCAACGGACCTGTTGGCCCCCAAGCCCGGCCGATAGAGACTTTCCTACAGCCAGTTTGAGGAAGGGAATCACAGTTTGGGCTTAGGACATCCTTGAGTGCATTGCAGTATCAGATGACAGCAGACACCAATTGGCGAACTAGTTGCCTTCTTAGTGATGCGTCCGTATATCCCATAAGACGCTCCTTTGCGGGAAATTCCAGGATACGGGGATTTTTGCTTACCTCCCAGGTTCTTTTTTCAAAAGTTTTGGTCGCGAACACGTCCTGGCAAAGCCTCTTTCCAGGGGCAAAATGGCGGCCGTCACGCCTCTTGCAGGCCTCCTGGACGCTCGTCAGGATCTTCATATTATCACGCAAACTATAGCCAACGCCTATACCACCTTCACGACACACGTCACTCTAGGCACGGTGACTGGATCGCAAACAGACACCCCTCCGGCTGGCTCGCAACACAATAGTTCCGACGGCTTATCTGGTGCCCAAATCGGCGCCATAGTTGGCTCGGTCCTCGGGGTCTTCCTCATTAGTCTTCTCGGGTTCTTTTGCTGCTGTCGCAAATCTGCAAGGACCGAAAGACCACCGAAGGGTTATCGAAGCAGCTACAGCAGCTACGATAGCCACGATACTGCTTTTGTCAGGAACGACTTACCACAGCACATGTGGGCTCCTCCACCGCCTCCACCTCCAGCATGGGTTCCTCCGGCTCCTCGCGAGTACGCTCGTCCACCTCGGCCGCCCACTCGCGTACGACGGAAGCGGTTCAGGCCACCTCGAGAGTACACTCGCCCTCCTCCAGATCCCTATAACCCCCCGCCGGTGTATCAACCTCCCGCCATGGAGTACATACCCGGAGCTCCGCGAAATCCTACCTATAGGGCAATACCGATTGATAATCCACCCAGACCCTAGCGTTCGGCGAGTTGTTTGATGACAGTCTTGAATCCTTGAACTCGAAGCCTAGCCTTTTGGCCAGCGACTTGCTTCTCTGCGCGTCACGGAGCGGCCGGCAGCTCAGACTTTTCATGTGAAATCTGCTGAGCATAATGTCCAGGGCAATGTTTCCCGCGGCGTAAGAGACTACATGGATCGTGGAAGCAAGCCTGATTTTTGGGGCACAATTCTTGAGATGAGAGGGCCAGGGATGACTGGCGATGAAGATGTCGAAAGAGCTAACATTTTCACTGGCTGAGGAATTCATTCAGGCATTTTGTCATGATGAAAAGAGAGGGTTATTACGAGTCTTCATATGTTATGGGAACAAATTGTGATCTGCAACTTGTATTGATGGTGCCCTAAGCCTGCAGCATCGGTTCACTTGTTCACACGTAAGGGATCTTGTCTGGGGCCGCATTTCCCTCCTGGCTCAAACAACAACGTTGCCACTATGCGCACAGCTAAGCTCCTTCTCAACCACCCTGGATGTCTCAGACCAGTTGATGAACCTTCTTGCCATGAAGCTCTTGCTCTTGGGGTTGGCACTGGTGGTATTCCTCGGCGGAATACCATCCAAGCTCAGCGCCAACTGCGCCGCTGCTCGTCCGGCAGCCTTGGTGTTCACAGTTATGGCCTCCCAGTTGATATTCTCAATAGTATCACACTTGAGGTGGTAGCAAGGATCAGTGTTTGCATCTGCGCCAGTGAAGATGCCTGAGGATGGGATACCAAGCTCAAGGAAGGCGACATAGTCTGACGAGGTTCCAAATTTACTGCAGTTGTCAGTCACGGAACAGCCACTCTAGAGTGAGGATTGACCTACCCGTACTCAACGGGCTTTCCTTGCTTCTCGAGGTAATTATAGAGAATTGACCCTCCGGATTTATGGGCATCGTTGTTTGCATAAACATGGTACTCGGGGTAGGGAGAGCCGATCATGTCGTAGTTGAAATAGAACCGAATCTTGTCCGCTTGCTCGGCGGTCAACTGTTTGCCGTAGTAAAGAGAGCCAATGAGACCACTCCTATGACAGTGTTAGCTGCGTTCACGATCCAAGATGATCATTCCTTACTCTTCGGCCCCCCACCATGCAAA
This sequence comes from Microcera coccophila, assembly GCA_024112705.1. NCBI lineage: Eukaryota > Fungi > Ascomycota > Sordariomycetes > Hypocreales > Nectriaceae > Microcera > Microcera coccophila. The sequence goes on along the minus strand of JAMYIC010002571.1, from coordinate 25,243 downwards.
TCGAATCTTGTTCTCGAAGCCACTGTACTGAACAATCGAGCTCACGATCTCTAGCAACGCAGCGGTTCCGCTACCATCGTCGTTGATACCGGGACCAGGTTGCACACTATCCAAGTGCGCACCCAGCATAACCACATTATCAGGATCACCCTCCTTAGTCTCCGAGATGACGTTCCAAGTCTCCCTCTCCTCGAAGACAGAGTCAACCAACAGAGTCACCTTGAGCGCCTCACCTTTCGTAAGGCGCTCCTTCCAGGCCGTTCCGACCTCCTGGGTAACGACACCCACTGGCACAAGCAGACCGATGTTCTGAGCACTGAGGGTAGCACTACTGACTTTCTCGCCAGGCAGGTTGTTGTAGACGATCGCAGCCTTGGCCCCGGCTGCTTTGGCAAGCTTGAGCTTGTCGGCTATGGGGCAGACGCCACGCTTGATGAGCGCGATGTGGTTGGTGGCGTCGATGCCCTTCCATTGATCGGCAAAGCAAGCGGAACCGCGCTCATCATCGACCGGCGTATCAATGAGCGGCGCCGTGACACCGTCCGGAAGAGGAGTGGCGCTATTGTACAAGAGGGAAATGACATTCACATTGTCTCCGTCAGGCCCCGTGACTTTGATGTTTCTGGTTGTCTCAAATGTGTGGTTGAATGGCTGGACGAAGGTATCCAAGTAATCTCCATAGCAATCTTGCACATTTTCGAGGATGAAGTCCCGGGAAGCCTTGAACCCGGGGAGGCCGAAGGCTCTGTTGCCGCCATTGGCATCGCCGATGTCATTCAGCTTTCGGAGGGTCTTCTCAAGGCTGCGATCCTTCAGCATCTCAAGTTATGAACAAAGGTCATGTCTTCTTACCTGTCCTTCGAGATGTCATTCTCTACCTTGTCTGGCGTCAATTCCGTGTCGCCCCCGGCCCTCACCCCCGCAACCAGAAGGGCGCCATTGATGAGTCCGGTAAGAAGCTTCATGGCGAGAGGAAAGAAAGGCTACTACTGATGCTGTGGGAGACTCAACAATGGAGCAATGTCAAAGGAATTGTGTCCTACGGCACATCCTGCAACTTATATACATCCCTTGTATCACTAGTGACTCTAACGTACCGCGCCGACCATGTTCGTGTTTTGACGATGGTTCATCAGCGCTAGGGCACTAAGTTGATATGCCTGTTGCCCAAAACTTGAAATCAAGAGCTCCCAGGGCCTATTAGTCGGTAAACTTGAGACGGCAGGTCGCATCGTCCATGCTCTTGGCAGCAGGCGAGCGTGATCCTCACGAATGTAGCACAAGGGCTTTAACATCTTACCCGAGTGAAGATCTGCTACATTGCATGACGCGGCCGTCGAGATGCCGCCTCAGATAACACATCTCACGAGCAGAGCGACATTCGGCAATGGCGAGGAAACGTTGACGGGCTTGGCTGACGACGGCGACGAGGAGAGCGCAAAAGTTCCCGAGGCGAAGTAACTAACCCAGCGATAAGCTCCTTGGCGAGAGGGGGAAACCAATTATCCCATCGCGGGGAAGGAATTCGTAATCAAGATAAACGGAATAGCTTGGCAGAGGAATAGGAAGCTACAAAAGGCCCGTTGAATGCATGATCTGTCGGGTTGATGATGGAATGTTGTAATGATGGATTGCGACATTATCGGTACCCAAATGGTTTTGTAACTATACATGGAGATCGCCCATACTACCCATACACGTACTTTAAATCACCACCTTGCCCGCAATACTAGCTTAAATAGTATATGAGTCACGCGTTATAGCTTAAAATGCTCAATTTACTTAAACATATACCTAAATCGTTTATTTCAGTCCTCTTGGTCTTGTTTTGCATCGTGTCGATTTTAGGGTGCGGTGTTTTTGTCTAGTCGTTGACGCGCGAAAATTAGGCAGACCGCATCCAAGTCGGAGTCAATTTGTACAGGTGAATTGAGCATACATTTATCCTAACGTTCTTCACTTTTACCTCAGCTGTTGTCTATAACGACTCGGATGAGTTGCGGCGGCTGGCTCCTGTTGATCTTGGTGGAGTGCACTAACAAACCAACTGTAAACTAGTAAGATTGTGCCTAAGCTGAACCAACAACTGCCATCAACACTTAAATGTAGACGGTTAGTATGGGAATTAGTACTACCATTAAGAGCAGTCAGCTACCCTGGGACGAATACTAAATACAATCTTTTTTATCAGAAGATGATCAGAAAACAACAAGGACATACCTATGTAGACAGAGTCAGCCGCGGTGATTACATGCATGTCGAGAACTCGTATTACTGGTGGCTAGAGAACAATCATATTCAAAGGCAAAGATAAAATTAGGGATACAAATTTTTGAAATAAAAGACTCTACTAAATGATTCATGTGTTGTTTCCTGGCTGGCTGTTGGCAATGACTGATTGTAGAAGGCAAACCCACCGTCTTCAGCACCGACATGTCCGCAAGTAGCCTCGAAAGCGGCGGAGAATAGTTCGTCGAGACAAAATATCTTCTATACCCTAGCATTTCCCAAAAGTATAAGATAGAGGCCGGATGAGTTTGTATTTCATCGTCATCACGCCAAATCAAGGTTAATTTGTTAGTGCACTCCACGAGGACCAGCAACTCGGCCGAGTCGGCGTTGACATTCAATGACTAAGCCAGCCCGGCTAGTCTCGGCAATGGCGGGGTAATATCCCGTGCCATGCCACTTTTTTTTTTGCCGCAGTGTTGATGGATTCTGGTAACTATGCGCCGAACTCCGCCGAGCTTGGACGTCTCTATTTCTTTGCACCTTGAGATCTTCACCGACAAGATTTTTTTTTTGTATAGTTTTATTTCATCTAGTCATCTACTGAAGTAGCAAGCATGGTGTCCGAAATACCTCATACCGGCCGTAATGCCGCTACTGTTCTCTCCGCCACCGAGTTGATCGGAAACACCCCACTAGTACGACTCAACAAGATTCCCCAATCTCTGGGCATTGAATGCGATGTCTACGCTAAGGCGGAGCTGTTCAACGCTGGCGGCAGTGTAAAGGACAGAATCGCTTTGAGGATGATTGAGGAGGCGGAGAAGAGTGGAAGGATAAAGCCTGGTGACACTCTCATCGAGCCTACCAGTGGTAATACGTGGGTGAACCTGGGACGCTCTACATATCGGCTGCTGATAAGTGATTTTGTTGTCTAGTGGAATCGGCCTTGCTCTTGTGGGTGCTATCAAGGGCTATAAGACTATTATTACCCTCCCCGAGAAGATGTCGGCCGAGAAGGTTTCGGTTCTTCGCGCCCTTGGTGCTACCATCATCCGAACTCCTACCCAAGCCGCTTGGGACGCCCCCGAATCCCATATCGGTGTTGCTCGCCGCCTTGAAAAGGAGATCCCTAACGCTCACATCCTGGATCAGTACGGAAATCCTGACAACCCATTGGCCCATGAACATGGCACCGCGGAGGAGATCTGGGAGCAGACAGGCGGCAAGATCACCGCTATCGTTGCGGGTGCTGGTACTGGAGGCACTATTACTGGATTGGCAAAGGGTCTGAAGAAGCACAACAGCGAAATCAAGGTCATTGCTGCCGATCCCCAAGGCAGCATCCTTGCCCTGCCCGAAAGCCTCAATCAGGAACGTGTCAATGAAGCCTACAAGGTCGAGGGTATCGGATACGACTTCATTCCCGACGTCCTAGACCAGCACATTGTGGATAAGTGGTACAAGACCGACGACCAGCAGTCGTTCTACCTTGCCAGGCGACTCATTTCCGAGGAGGGTCTTCTCGTTGGTGGCAGTTCTGGTTCCGCTATGGCGGCGATGCTCCTGGCCGTCAAGGAGTACGGTTTCAAGAAGGGCGACGTTGTCGTTGTTGTCATGCCCGACAGCATCCGAAGCTACCTCTCCAAGTTTGCTGATGATGACTGGTTGGCGGCGAACAACCTCCTACCTGTCAACGGTCTTGAGACTATGGCCAAGACTGACAAGGAGTCCGACCCTTATGCCGGCGCTACCATCGCATCTCTACGTCTTAAGCCGGTCACATCCGTCGGGGCTACTTCTACATGCTCCGAGGCTATCGAGACAATGCGCGACAAGGGATTCGACCAACTCCCTGTTCTCTCCGACTCCGGCAGCAAGTTGGTTGGTTTAGTTACTCTCGGTAACTTGCTGAGCTACATCTCCCGAGGTCGGGCCACCGCCCAAAGCCCCGTCAAGGACGTCATGTTCGACTTCGCTCGTCTCGATGAGGTTGTCACCGATCCTCGACAAGGCGCCTCGCTGGGCGGCAAAAGCAAGCGAAAGTTTGTTGAGATCACCAAGGACACTCCTCTTTCCACTCTGAGCAAGTTCTTTGAGTGGAACAGTGCCGCGGTTGTGACGGAGAAGCCTGGTGACTCCAAGTCTCTGTCGAAGCCCATCGCTGTTGTGACCAAGGTCGATCTGCTCACCTGGATGGTGAATAAGAGGCTGTGAATGTTACCTCGTAAGAGGCGGGAACGAGTACTCATGTTTTCAACGACAAAATAGTCTGGCGTTCCTGGTTGGATCCTGAATCGTGCGATTGCATAGTGGTAGCGGGTTTGTCACATATAGAAACGGAACCCTAGGATTAGATATAGTAGACTCAACATCTACAGGGTATTATTACAGGGAAGGCGGTTTTCTTTCTTTCTTGGATTGGAATGGCTTTTTTTTTATTTTCATTTTATTTTTTTTAAATTATCAACTTGAATTATAAGTCCATCATGATTAACAAGACAGCTTTCATACTCTTTGTGCAATCCACCACCACCACTGATCCGCTCCAGGACCGTCACCGGAGACGTTTCCAGGCAGAACCTCGACCTCAACATCAAACTCCTGCATTTGACTGAACGTGAACTTCTCAGAGCCATACTCGCCCAACCAGGAGTCCTGCTCTTCGGAACCAATCTCGTCAACGCCGACCCCGGAGTCCAACAATCCCTTGCTCTTGGACGCACGGATCTTCGTGAGCTCGGCCTCAAGACTGGACTTGACTAGTGTATCGGGCAAAGCCGTGAAGAGATCCATCTTATTTGCAGCAATCATGATCGGGATCGTAGCCTTGGCCTTGGTCTTCAAAGCCGCCTTCCTCTGAAGCCAAAGCAGCACATCGTAGAGATACCCAGCCGTAGGCGCCAGCGTCTCCGATTCGCTCAGCGCCCCAGCGTCAACCACAAACACAACAGCCTTGAGCTTCTCGAGGCTCTGCAGCTTGCCCATCGCTGTATTGCGCAGCTTTCCATGGCCCGGGGTATCGATGAGGAGGAACTTGGTGTAGGTGCCATCGGTGGCCTGGTGGTTGCGGTACGACGTCTTGGAGGCAGAGTCGGTCGAAGCGTTGAGCTCGACGGATTGAGGGACTTGCGACGTGTGCGTCTCGGTCCCAGAAGACCCTCGCTCGAAGAGGGTTAGGAGGGCTGTCTTGCCGGCCGAGGCCGGGCCCATTAGGAGGACACTGGGCGGGATAGTGTACGTCGATGAGGAGGAGAGCACGATGTGTAGCAAAATTGGCATCCCGAGGATGATCATGACTCCGACGGCGATAAGCGTAGGGGTCGGGGTCATGAGCGTCTCGACGATCTCTGCGAAGGACACCATATCGACCGATGGGAGCTCTTAGCGAGCTGAGTTGTGGTTACACGAAGCCAATGTGTGGGGTCGTTCAAGGTCGAGTTGCAAAGACAAGCTGCCACTTTTCGAGTACGACGCAAGCGAGGAACCGACTGCACGCCCAATCGTCGAAAAGGGTCTCGCACCGCGAAGTGTTGGGTTTGGTGGTGCGTAAAATGAAGCCCGCCCACCAGAGTCGAACGTGCTGGGCTATCGCTCCGAGCCCCCTGCGCCACAGCACACCGAGATGCCACATCTCTTCCCCCCAGCCACTAGGATAGCTTAGGGTCGCATCCGCTGTGACCGAGGCCGCCAAGCCCTGTGGCAGTTGTCCTCCCCACTAAACTCGTTTTAGAAGGGCTAGGCTCAGCCTCGTTCGGCATCACGGCTTCCACTAATACATGTCTTGCTCCACGCGCGAGTCTCCCTCTACAAATTGTCATTTCGCACCGGTGTCGGCATTTCTTTCTCCCCCTTGTTACGTCTTAGCCTTTCGACATGTTTGTGCAGTAGTTGGTAATCTGTTCGTCTATCGTCGTGGAACTTCGAAGCTCGACCTTCCGTCCGATCCGTCGTCACCTCCCTGTCTCACAGTCCTCTCCCCTAAATTCTCGACCGCCAACCCCTGGCTCTGGATAACTCTCTCAACCACCACCCGATGGGTAGCATAACTCCAGCAAGCGGCGCCTCTGCTGCGTCTGCCGCGCCGATCCAGCCCACGACCAAGGCCAGCGCTGCCACGCCGAAACTGAACAGCGAAATGGAAATGGGGAGCTTGCCGAGCGATGGGCAGTCCCAGCAGGACGACATCATGCAGGTGGCAAGGATAGGAGACGTGGCCGCCATGGAAAAGCTCTTCGAGTCGGGAGAGTATGATGCAACGTATAGCGACGATGAGGGGATTACACCCTTACATGTAAGTTGCCGTTGGGACGAGGGGCCGAAGCCGGATCGAAGGACTGACCAGCTATAGTGGGCAGCTATTAACAATCAGTATGCGATGTGTAAATTCCTTATCGAGCACGGTGCCGAGATCAACAAGAAGGGCGGAGATTCCATCGCGACACCTTTACAATGGGCCGCTCAGCGATGCCATTACTATACCGTCAACCTCCTCCTCCAGCACGGCGCCGACCCCCTCATCACCGATGCCCAGGGCTACAACACACTTCATATTTCCACCTTCAACGGCAACGTTCTGCTCATTGTTCTACTACTTCACCAGGGCATACCGGTCGACGTTATCGATACCTATGGACACACAGCGCTCATGTGGTCGGCGTACAAGGGATTCCCCCAGTGCGTTGATGTGTTCCTTCGATGGGGCGCCAGCGTCCACACGACCGACGAGCAAGGATTTACGGCGTTACACTGGGCCTTGGTCAAGGGCAACCCGGGGTGCATCCTCAAGCTTATCGAGTACGGGGCGGACCGGTTTGCGAAGACGGCGAGCGGCAAGACACCTTCGGTGACGGCATCTGAGTTACACACTGAGGCTGCTTGGCACAGGGCCCTTAAGGAATGCGGATTTAACGAGGACGGACATGCTGCGGTGCCGCCTTGGCCTGGCGCAAGCTATTTCTTGAAGGACAAGAGGACGTTTGTGACGAGGTTCTTGTTTTTCTGGCCGTTCTTGCTGGTTTGGGGCATGATCACGATGGTCTCCCATGCGCCAATCTATCTTGGCGTCCCGCTAGCCTTGGTGGTGGTTTATAGCATGCAGTGGTGTGCACAGCAGGTGCTGGAATATGCGCCTTCGGATATGCGACACTTCCACAAGACGGTACGTACTCGTGAACCCTACCATGAATCGAATACTGACAGCGTTAGCCCTGGCTTGCTGGAATCTTTGCGGCAACACTCTTCCTTGTCGGTCTCAACTGGCTCACAACAGTACTCTGGGGAACCATGCTGGGGACCGTCGGAGGACAAGCGCAATCTCATGTCTTGCTCAACATTGTCTTCTGCACGTTTTACTGCCTAACCGCCTTCTTCTACATCGCTTGCATGCGATGGGACCCTGGATTCGTCCCCAAGATGAATGGCATTGCAGAGCAAAAGGCGGCCATCGATGAGCTACTGGAGCAGTGGAAGTTTGACGACTCCAACTTTTGCGTTACGTGCATGATCCGCACGCCTCTACGAAGCAAGCATTGCAGGAGGTGCCAGCGATGCGTGGCCAAGCATGACCAGTGAGTCCTTCACCAGCCTATCTCGGTCATTAAGCTAATCAGAACAGCCATTGCCCCTGGGTTTATAATTGTGTTGGTATCAATAACCACCGTCATTTCTTCCTCTACATAGTTACTCTCGCTTTGGGAATCTGTGCATATGACTGGTTGCTGTATTATTGTAAGTTTCCCTTGCCGCTGACGTTTTGGTTGCTCGAAAACTGACTTGAACCCAGACTTCACGGGCATTTCTTCCAAGTCCCCAGATACATGCAATCTCTTAAGCCCCCAGGTCTGCAAAATAATCAACGCTGACACCTACACTGTCGTGCTGGGGGCGTGGAGTACTTTGCAACTCCTCTGGGTGACGATGCTGATGTTCACTCAATTCTTCCAGCTCTCACGTGCCATGACAACTTTTGAGAACATGTACGGCATCCGGGATGGCACTGCCACATCGGCTTTCACCTCGACTGGGACTCCTCTGGATCCCAATCACGCGATTGTTTCCGCCACGACTCCCCAAGCCCACGGCCACGTCCACAAGGGCGGTTTTATCAAGCAGTGGGGCCGTTTGCTGGGTGTTGACCCCTTCATCGAGACCATCCGAGGCCGAGGAGCTGCCACAACGGCTAACAAGCGCAAGAACAAGAATCCCTACAGCAGGGGATGTCTTACGAACTGCAAGGATTTCTGGTGCGATCCCGCGCCCATCTTCGGACAGCGAGAAAACGGCTCAGCCATCTTGGGCGGGGAACGAGTCGACTACACGGCCATGTACGAGAGCCCGACTCTGATGCAGCTGACAGGCATGCGAGAGCGGGGTGGCTACGAGGCAGTGGGAACTGAAGACGTTTAGTCTGCGACCCTATGTGAGACACGTGTACGAATAGTACATTGAACGATGAATGAGACGGCTGGGAAATAGAAGGGGACGTTATGGATATCCAACGGGCGTATCGGCGCAGCATGAGCTATCAAAGACGATAGTTTTTTTCTGTGAGAGTGAGTGTCTGGGCTGAACGAAGTAGATGGAAGGGGATGTACAATGATATGGTTTATAGTTCAATCAATTTCGGCGGCTGAGGGGTGCAAGCTATCTGAAATACAGTGCTCCTAAAGCTAAGACCGTAGCCATAATTGTCGATCCTGTGTAAGAGCAAGATAGCTGATTCACCAGCCAATTCTATGGCTCTGATTTTCCTAACCGATGCTCTCTGTACACTCTCTCTATAGAACACCATTGGTTCCCCTTAAGAAATTCCATAGTAATGACACGCGCATCTGATTTAAAACAACAACGATTGCGATCAAGATGTTCCTCAGCCTCAGATAGCTTGACGATTGTATAGTGGTTGCTGTAGATTGCCCGGGAGGAAATGACGCTGATGCGAAAAGAGCACGAGGGTGATAAGGATATTTTCTTCAAGTAAATAATGCTCCCCATAATGTAATGTAACTCCTATGCTCAAGAACAAAATCTCCAAATCATATACATGGTCTGTAAAGTTGGGTTTGAATGGCTTTTCAGCCAAGGGGAGCGCAAGTGAAGACTCCTCGGACTGAGCCCACACGGTACTGATCGATCTAAATACCAGATTAGCATCAATACTCAAGAATTTGTGCATGGTCAACTTACAATATCTTGAGCGGCTGAGTAGGTCCCGCAAACTAGCAGAACAATCCCAATGACGAAGATGGTGCCATTGATGATGCTCCAAAGTAAATTCGTCCCGCAATGCCAAGGCCCTTTCTTGAGGATGAGGAACCACATCAAGGCTGGGAAGTAGAATGTAAATCCGGAGTTCAGCAAGCTGGAGGCAATGGCAATCAGATCGCCAAAGAACGGGATGACCTCGGCGATGATGAAACCAACCCACGTAAAGACTGTAACGAGGCCAATCCAAGTGAGCCAGCCCTTCTTGGTGTTGACAAACCGCGTTACTTGTCCCTTGTAGATTCGGCCGTGGATGTACCGCGCGGCGACGGTCGTGTTGATGGAACCGCTGATGAAGATGACGGGCAGCGCAACGCCGAAGGCTACTTTGCTGACCAACGACCCGGCGGACAAGAGAGCGGGGGCCTTGACGTCCACGCCCACGAAGGAGTAGATGAGGGCGCCCGTGAGCGTGTAGATGACGATTTCGATGCCGCCCAAGGTCCAGATCGCTTTCATGTAGTCGGTAGGCGCGTGCATCTCATCCATGAAAGAGAACTGCGAAAGGCTGAAGCTGTAGGCGAACATGATGTTGCACACGGCGATGAAGGCCTGGGCAAAGTTAATGCCTTCCTTTGGCCACGCTGACCACTCTACTTCGGCCGAGTTGCTCTTGATGCCAGTCGCGATGATGGTGATGCCGATGGCGAGGATGATGGAGGCAAAGTCGATGTATCCCAGGATCGCAACCTCAGCGAAGCTAGGAGGTATGGCGAGCACCAGCAGGATAATAGCGGAAATGACTCCCCAGATCAAACTGCAGCCCAAGTTGCTCCCGGTGATGTTGGAGAAGGCAATTGTCCCCGTCAGGCAATGTGAGGCCGTCAGGAAGATGAATTGTATGACCAACATGGCGCCAACCGCTTCAGATCCCCATCGCCCGAACATCAACCCTCCAGCATCGGGATAATGCTCCACATGAGGAAAGGCCACCTTGACCTTTCCGACAATGTAGGCGGTATAGATGGCGATTAAACCAACGCCGACAGAGCATATAACGCCCGCGAGCATCCCCAGCGTTGCAAAGGCGGCGGGTAGGGAGAGTGCGCCGAGGGCGATGGCCTGGACGATCAGGAGGATGGTGAGTCGCTTCCAGCCGAGACGGTGGAACTTGGCGTTTCCAGCCAAGGTCTTGCGTTTCTCAAAGTCGGAGACTTCGCCGATCATTTTCTCACTCGTCGAATCATCGAGGGCGGCGGGCTGGAGGATCTTGTCCTGGGCGGCGATGGCGTCCTTGGTATTGGGATGGGGGGCGGCGCTGGCCGCGGAGGGGGTATTGTCTGGGGGGATCATGATGGATGTGTTGATCAGAGCATGGTCACATAAAAGACTTTGGGTTCCGGAACCTGTGAGTTCGGGATGGTCAACGCGATGGTTGGGAGAGCCCGTGATATAAATAGCGAGGCAGCTCGGAGGAAGATGGTCGAGGGTGGAGGGGAGTCATGGCGCGGAAGGGCTGTAAACTATATCTACCCTTCCCAACGGCACAACGGGCAGGGTTTGCCCGAGGTCGGGCTTCAAATCTGGGGTGACTGTTCAATCTGGGGAAAGTTTGTCATTCGATGATGACCAGCCATCAGGGAAAGCCCATCGCCGAAGGGGTGATTAGCATCGTCCAGGGTTGCCGTCGTGGATCCGACTACGTAGTCGCCATTCTATTTTGTGGGACCTTCCGTGCCGGTTCTAGAAGACAAGGGGCTCAATTGAACACGGAAAGCTTCTGGAAGGCCTCGTTAGCGTCTCGGAAGGACGCGTGAAGTTCGAGAACCTGGCATGTCGTGAAGCTATCGCCAACTATCTCAAGTTGTGGAAAAGTCGCCCTCGCCGTCTCTGCAATTTCCTCGCAAGGAAATGAATGCATGAACTTGAAAGTCAATCAGCATCGATCTTCGCCAAGGTCAAAGCTTTTTCTGGGCGAGAGAAAAAAGAAGAATTTTTTTTTTTACCTGATACTAAGCGATGTGGATTCCTTGACTCAATATTCGGTCCATTTTACATAATATTTCTGGTCTCCATACAACGGCGAGTCACACGATGGCGAAACACGTCCCATCAGCTTCGGAGGAAGAAACATCCGCATCACAATTAGAAATCCCCGTATCGGTTTCTGGAAGGCCATTGTGGGAGAAGATGGATGGATCCACGGCGGGAAGCGGGATGGAACGTAGGAACGGTTTGGGAGTCGGTGCTGATACCGGTACGATTGCCTGCTTGGGTCGTGGATACCGGTTGACGGGGGGTCTTAGGTCGTCTAATGTTGCCGTCTTTGTGCCTTTTTGATAAGGGAGGGATTTATTTGCTTGATTGTGATGGGTAGAGGTTGAAATAGGTAGAGTTGAGGTTTGCAAGGCATTCTGGAGGCCATCTGCGCTAACGGGTTTTCATTGCTGACTTAGCCAGTCCGCCCTCAATTGTCAACTTTACAGGCGACATCTATCCTCTGTCCTCCCCCAACTGACAGCTTTTTCTCAACCACGTTATCAAGCCCAATATCTCAACTCTTCTTTCTCCATTGCCGACATCCCAGCCCGATACCAATTCCCCCGCACACCGGCAGTTATACAAAACTCCTCAGTGGTGCGGCAGGGTCGCTGTCCAATAGAGTGGACCAACTGTGGATGAGATGAACAGCAACAAGGACCAGCACCAGCGCACTCTAACCCCATCCCGGTCGCTTCCCCAGCTTCCTCCTGCAAGATTGCTCCAACTTCTCCGGGTGTGAGCATGTTCCCCCACCTAGGCCTCTCCTAATGTGTTCTCGTAAGGGATGAGGAACTGTTGCTGGGTAGGCTACCTGGACCACTCTGTGCAAGGGTTTCCCGTCTTTGTATCCGCTTCCGTTGGCCAGAACGGTCTGCCGGCAGACGAGCCCGGTACTAACGCGAGATAAGAGAGTCTCCCGTTTTCACTAGTCCTCGTTGGCTGACCCTGTCGATCACTTATGCAGGTTGACGAAATCGGGCCTCGACACTTTTCCATTGCATCACTAACTCACCAGGCCTCACTCAAGCTCGTTTCTCATGAGCGGTGTCTTGATGCCCACGTTTTGAAGCGCGACTGGACGATAACGACAGGAATCGTGGCTTGAAAAGCCATCAATCCTTGAATTGGAAAGGATAGACGTTGCGGCTGTGGTTAGACATGCCTTTTCGGAGGAATTGAGCCATATTAGATCCCGTCTGTGGAGATGAGCAAACCGAGAGTTTACTGCTGCAGCCCCAGCGCTGCCTCGGCAATATTGCGCTATTTTAGGCGAGATGTTGCTCTCGCCCGTTCTTTAGCGCCGAGATATCCCGTCAGCGGAAAGATTTCCTCAGCCGAGAGCGCATGTGAAGCTGCAGAGGCTTGTTGGCTGGATGTTGCGGATCTCTGTCTCAGAATGGGGACTTGATTGCATCACATGTTGAATCATCACCTCATTCCGCTTTCTGGAATGCTAATCTTGTTGATGATTGAGGTCCAAGAGGAGAAGCTTGATTCCCTTGGTTACCTGCGCAGACAACGTATGGCTGAAGCAGATAGGGGCATTCGACAAGATCAATTAGTTGCATTGTAGTGTATGTAACAGAGTTTACAAGAAAACTTCGGAAAATTGGTCAAGCGTGTCGAATTCCCATGTCTCATTAGATATTCAATTTGTACATGTCGTAACTGGACGTCGTGATTCGTCTCGTGCAGATTCCGATAAACAATCTATCCCAGATCCTGCCCAACGCCCGTGATTCCCAGCCAAAGCAAAACGTCCAAAAGACACCTACGAAGACTCCTGCTGCTTCGGCTGCCTGTTCAAGAAGAAAAACAGCGGAAGAGTCACCAACGAACACAGGACACAAAGCCAAGTGCTGAAGAGCTGCCACGTAAACCAGATGAGGGGACCGAGACCTGGTACGAGGAATTGTATGCAATCGGTGATTGGGTACAGGTCTTCCTGGCTGGTGATGAAGTACTTCGTCTGGGATTTGGAGCTCCTGGGTAGAGCGTTTCGCTTCTTGACCGTATTTTCGCGTGTTGGGCTGCCGGATGGTGATGCGGTGCTCTTCTGGGTGACTTGGAGGACGGACACCAGGCGAACGGGTGCTTTGTACAGAGGAACGAACCACAACGCAAAGGTCTGGCGGATGGTTACGTAGACAAGGCCAGTTCGTTGATCAAAGGCTTTAAAGGGTTAGGCTTTGAAGGGAGCGTCTGCAAGGGGTAGATTCTCACCAACTGAATCAACCTTGAGGTCGATATGCGGACTAAGGGTGCGGTACCATCGATAGATGTTGAGTATCACCCACAAAGAGTCAACTTCGCTAGCTAGGGGAATCGTTCCCTTGGAGAAGGACGGCACGCGACAGAACGGGTGGGTGAACGCGGCATTCGGGACAAAGTATTCTTCCAGCGTGTTCCTCTGCTCTTCTGGGCTGCCCTCGGTGAGAGACTTGATGACGCCCGTGATTTCCTTGACTATGCTCGGTTAGTCACTGTATGTCATCCGCCATTGCTCAAGCATTGAGGAGTAGTACCTGGGTTATCCATTGTGATTGTTTGTGGTTGCGCAAAAGCTTCGATTGAGGTGGTGAGAGTTGATGCTTCTTTCAATTTGCTCAGAATCGGTGTCGACGTTTGTTTCAGGGGGATGGCCGTTTATTTACCAACGAAAACCCACGGGCCCTACGACTGTCTTATCTGAGACCAATTGACAACCCAGCAAAGATTTCGGAAGCTCTGGAATGCCAGTTCTTGTTTCTCCTCTATGAACTCATTCCACGGTGATCGGCGATAGTGGGGCATAAGAGCTTTACTGACATGTGAAATTGACGTCATTATCACGATCTCAGTTATGCAGAAGCAACTGAGACATTAGCTTGTGAAAATCGATCCATCCTCTCTTTAAAACTTGTGTATCCCTCATTTTTGCTCGATGAACTGGCTTTTCTCATTGCAATTGTAGGCATTGATCGCTTTGGCCGTTCACAATGGCTTCAAAATCTCAGCTTCAGAACCCTTTTCTACATCCGTTGATGTTCTTGTACCAGCTGCTGCAATGGCTGGTGGACAAGATGATCTCGCCGAAGCCGCCTCAGGCTAACGCGGTGCTTCACAGGCCTAAGATCGCCGTGGTCGGTGCTGGTATTACTGGTGTTACATCTGCTGCTCACTGTATTGGTCATGGTTTTGATGTCGTCTTGTTTGAGGCCGGCACTGAAGATAGTCTTGGTGGAATTTGGAGTGTAAGTTCAAATCACTCGCTTGCAGATTGTTGCTGATGTTCTTTTCAACGCAGAGAGTCAATGAGACTTCGGGCTTACAGATTCATTCTCTCATGTACCGCTTCCACCCGTCCGTCCGGTGGGAGCGTGGATATCCCGACCGCCAGCAGATTCTCAGCCAAGTGCGACAGCTCTGGAAGCGTTACCGTCTGCAAGAGCGAACCAAGTTTGAGACAAAGGTTGAGAAAGTGTACAAGGACGACCAAGGAAGATGGATCATCAACAACACTTCTCTCGGACGCTTTGACGGTATCATTGCCGCTGTTGGAACTTGCGGTGCTCCCAAGATGGCGCATATTCAGGGAATGGAGAAATTCCAGGGTGAAATCTACCACTCGTCCCAACTCACTGGGTAAGACACATCCATCGCTTAATCTGTAACAAAGGCTGACCTCGCCACAGCAAGGATGCTAAAGACAAGAAGATCGTCGTCATTGGAGGTGGTGCCTCGGCTGTGGAAGCTCTCGAATTCGCTGCCGCCGAAGATGCTGCCAAAACCACCATTCTCTCACGCTCTGACAAATGGATCATTCCTCGCAACATCTTGGTCGATACCCTCTTGAGTCTCAACATCTTTGGCCAGGAAACACGTTTTTCCGTCGTTCCCGAGTTCCTCCTCCGCAAGCTCTTCTACCGAGACTTGGAGGACATGGCTCCGTATGACAAGGGCATCTTCACCGACACACCCATGGTCAACTCGGATGTTATGGAGAAGCTTCGAGAGGGCAAGGCTGAATGGGTTCGCTGCGACATCGAAGAGTTCAACGAGAATGGCATTGTTGTCAACCGGCGAGCCAAGGGTGTGCCGAAAAACGGCCCTGGTCACCAAGAAGTCATCGAGGCCGACATTGTAGTCATGGCGACCGGTTTCAAGCGCCCATCTTTGTCGTTCCTCCCCGATGATTCATTCCAAGCACCTTATGATCCGCCTAACTGGGTAAGTCAAAATCATTGTCTGAAGTTGTAATGAATGCTAACAAAGGTTGCCGTTCAGTATCTCTCGGTATTCCCAACTCAGCACCCATCTATCTCGGCCATCAACTGCACATATGTCAATGCCATCGGTGCGGTGGCTAACTGGCATATCGGAATCATGACGTAAGATAATTCTCATGTTATTCCAGGACAAAGAATTAACATCTTGATAGTCGCATTCTGCTTATGTTCCTGATCGACCCCCTGACCCGCCCCAGCTCCTTCTGGATGCGGCGCTGGATTGATATGACGAAGGTGTTGAAGAGAAGCAGCCCTACTGCAGCATTCGACTTCTTCACCTACCTTGAGCTGGTGTGGTGGTTCACCTTCTGTGTCGCCATCAACCCTTTCAGGTGGAAGTGGGCTCTGTTTGTCTTCTTTGGAGTTGGCATTGCCCTGCCTAAGGCGATCGTCCGTCAGGAAGAGAGGGCCATCACCAATGGTAATGGATACCAATTGCCTGATGAAGGCGTGAGCCTGTGAGGTCGGTCTTGGGTGAGAAAGATGGCCGTACTTGTCCCCAGATACTCGCGATCTGTGGATGAGACTAACAAGTATTTCGAAAAGTTTAATGGTTTCTATTTGAGCATAGAGACTATCTTTGGTATTGGAAGGATATGGGTTGCTTTGATAGAGGAAACAGCAAGTTTTAATGAATGACATGATTGTTGGGGAGAACTCTGCGGGGTTCGTATACACGCTTATTCTATTATGTAGAAGAATTTATGTTTTCTCCGATGGCATGCAATTTGTGTACAGCGATTGTAGGTTATATGTACAAGATGGTCTCAAACAGTGTATATACGTTGGTTTTTTTCATCCATGCTGGTACCAGCCAGTTTCATTCCACGTCATCATACAGCTGACTAGCTCAGCTTTCTTCGTTTTCTCGACGCAGCCCATGATACTGACCAGCGCCTTTTCCTTTCGTCTAATGCGTTTTGATCTGGTTTCATTTTCTTCATTTGGTCGTCCTGTGCTGAGAACGACGATCTGGAGTGTGCTTTTTGATCCTCGAATGAGCGACGAGATGTTCGGGGTTCTTCAAGCGAGCGGATGGTTTTACGGAGATGACTCGGTTTGGAGCGTCTTTCAAGGTCCATGACCCCTTCTCAACCCTCCTGGGGCCCGATGGTGATATAAGTCTCCTTGGTGATGTGAATACCGTTGACATGCTGCACTTGCTTACTGGAGAAGCAGACAGGCACGGGCTTAGCGGGCAGCTTAGCCTCCAAACTGCCGCGACTGTCGGAGTCCTGCTTGGTGTCCACGCTCTCATCCGCCGTGTTTTGCCTACCCGCCCACAGCTGAGCCTCTTCATCATTTTGTGGACTTGCAAACAGCTCATCACGGCTGGGAAGCTCGTAGGACCGGCAGTACATGCCAGTTCGCTTCCGTCGCTTCTCGCTACAGGCGACGCCCGAGGACTTGTCTTGGGAGGACTGGGGACGGGAGTGGATGAGGAAGGGGATGTAGCGCATGCAGAGGGGCTTGAGGGTGGGGATGGAAGCGCAGAGGATGCCGGCGTTGCTCTCGATGTAGGACCAGACTATTTGGGATGGGACGTTCCAGGTAAAGTCATCTGATTGGAGAAGAGGAGGGATAATGACGGTTCGCTTGATGGCGACAGCGCAGACCAAGCCGCCGGTAGCAAACAAGACGGCCAGGGAGATTTTCTGGCGGGTAGGGATCTGAAGAGGCATGACAATCTTGATGGGCAGAGTGAGAATGGTGATGTCAACAATGATGTTGGCAATGCCGAGGATCATCATGGGGATCATGTAGCCGATGCATTGTCCGTCGACGGCGTTGTTCCAGCCTGCTTGCACGGGTCGGCATTGGAAGACGATGAGCAGGATGTACATGATGGTGTATGCGGCCACGAGTCCGATGAGACAGAAGACGACTCGGCGGAAGAACATGTCTGGGCAGATTCGGAGATAGAAGATAAGGACTGATAGTTTCGACAAGGCGATGGAGATGGCAAAAGTTAGAGTGGAGCCAATATTGGTCTGAATCTCTCGTTTAGCTTGGGTAGAGACGGAGTAGGACGGTTAGGATACTGACTTGTAAGAAGCCCGGGCTGTAGTCTGATTCGAGGACATCCCACATGTGGTGGCCGCCGCCCACGCTGAAGACTGTCTGGCTGTGAGCAACTCTCACTATCAAGTCATAGTGATAAGTGTAGACGCACGGTGGACTGAAGTCCCCAAGAAGGCAATCGAGAAGCCAAGTGCACAAAGACACAAGTAATCATCGGTCCCCAACACAGCCCTGACCACAAACTTTCTTGTAAACAGACGAAGACTCAATCCGATAAAGGCAATAACCGTCGTAGCAACACCAACAGGAATGATAGCGCCTCCGCTGAAAGGGGGGTCGAGTTCGGTCCGCACCTGGCCCTCGGGAGGGTTCACGACATACGGGTAGGCAATGGACGGCATGGTGGAGGACTGACCAAGTTGTCGAGATTGAGAAGAGTTGGAGTTGACCGGCAAGACGGGAAGTTCGACGAGAAGTAAACGAATATTTCTCGAGGCGAGGTGAACTTGACCGACTAGACAGCCCAACCTTATCCGAGAGGACCTCGAGTATTAAGTATCAGGGATCGAAGACGAATTGACATGGTCCCTTGATCATCCCCACTGCCTGGCTGGGGTTGTGTCCCGTCAGAAATCAGGAGCAGCGCACTACTACCGGAGTCCCACAGTGGTAGCTGAGAGAGTGCAGTATGCAGATGCTGGGAAGCTTTCAGGGACGAGGATGGGAGGGAGAACACCGCCTGGTCTTGCCCTCCCGACTCCATCCCCCAGACATGGTTCCAATCGGGCATCCATAAGTGCGAGCATCGATACAACTCCACGGCAGCGAGAAGGGGGAGGATCCAACCCTACGGCCGACACCGTCCAGGGGTGATCGGAACCCTCCAAGGCTGAGTGCCTGCCTGAGGGGTGATCAGGCGAGAATAAGCTCGCTTGCGCACAGGGATGGAGTAATGCGAGAAGAGAGAAAAGAAAAAAAAGGCCCAGCGGAAAGAAAAAAGAGACCAGAGAAAAAAAAAATCCGAAAAGTGACGGCTCACGCGAGGCCTTAGCCCCAAAGGAAAAAAAGCAATGTAGGTCAAGGATGGAGGTTGGAGAGAGATGCTCATAGGTGCATCACCCTAGGACCCCCCCGGGCAAGCCAGGAACGGGATGGATAATAAACCCATGTCCAAAAAAGCTTTGACCTGCTAACTGAGACAAGAAAGAGAGAGACAAGAAATCTTCAGCGGTCGGCTGGCGGGCCAGGACGTGCAGGTTTCGGTGAGGGCGAGGCGTCGAAGAGGGTTTGGCTTCGGTTTGGGCTGTTGGGCGGTGGAGGAGGAGGAGGAGGAGGAGGAAAGTTGGCTACTGCTGCTGCTACTGCTGCTGCTGCTGCTGCTACTACTGCTGCTGCTGCTGCTTTTAGCTTCCGTGATGTTCCTTGATGCTGGTGGGGGGATGGCATGTTCTCACGAGGAAACTCGGTGATTATTGCCGAGCCCTACGATGGGCTTTCGGGGCACGGGTGCGTGCCTCTGTCTGCGCCTTTCGCTGGGGACCGAGCGGGTGGCCTTGATGACGGTGGTGTTGGAGGAGGCAGTTGGTGGTGTTGGTGGTGGGTTTGGGGCGTTCTGATTGAAACCCATCACTTCTCACATGACGTTTCCGCTACGTGGAGGATTGTATGGCAGAAACAGCAAAAAGAAAAGAAATCCAACATCGCGGATTTCGAAATGCGCCCTGGATGGTGAAGCGTGTTGCGTAATGATGCCCTGTTGCTTACTCTTGCCTGTCACCTTGCATCTGCGCATGTACTGAACTCCGTATGTATGCATTGCAGGCTATCTGGTCAGTTCTCAACTCGGTGGCGATTACGAGGACGCGCCGATCGCGGTGGCTGCTTCGTCTGGATCTTGGTAGCGCCGTCGACAAGTCGGGGGAAGGTTTGCAGGGGACTAGAGATGATCTGAGCTTTCCTCGGAGCAAAGAGGTACATGCAGTCTTGAGCGGTGGCGGGAATATTGTTGGTTTGAGTTGATGAGGCCTTCCATGGTGGTTGATGGGTCAGCCGTCTTGGGTTGTCTCTATGCAATGCACCAAAGAACTATCAACTCGGCATATGTGATACCGGCAGCTTTCGTGCTTTGCAGCCCAACACGTCAACACCGCAATTCGTCATTCGCAATTCATAGGGATCTTCAAAGCTGGGGTTTCCAGTGTAGATCCCGTCCCTCTTCTCCCAAGGCTCAGGTGGGCGTCCCGATCGGCTGCATGCGCAAATCGCTCTCTTTTTTTTTTTGGGCAATCCTTCTGTGCCCACTCTGGGGAGGCGAGAGAGAGAGAGAGAGGAGTCGGAAAAGACGCAAGAGCTGTCTTATCTAACAAGATCTCTTCTCTTGGGCATGTCTATGTCGGTGGTACCGGGTTGTCCCGGCCTCTGCGCCCCACCGGTTGACCAAAGCATTCTGTCATCTCCATCCATCTATCATCATGAGAGCTCGCAAACCACGCAGCTGAGGGATCATGTCTCTTCGAGTTTATGTCATGGCTCTTCGGGAAAGATGCCGCTACAAGGCCGAAACTTGATCTTCGGTGAGGAAACCGGAACCGCGACTTTGATCATCATCCCGGGGCTCGCCGCACACGACGTTGAAGAGTTTTCCCGTCGCAGCCATTTGCTTTTTTTCTTACGAGTCGGCTCATGGAGGCAATGGAAGCATTACTCTGGCCGTTTTCACCGGTCATCCTGAGTTTCCGACCAACCCTCGCGTGCGTCAAGTTGTCCAGCTTGCATCGGGCCGTGGCATTCAGCTCCAAGCCCTGCACCTCTCCACCCCGTCTAAGGCAGCAGACGCATCGACTCTGGCCTTGATAACGGCTCGGTATATTTTAAGGGATCGACCAGAGTCTGGAGCTCGCACAGACGGTGGAGAGACGGTGATCCGTGAGTCCCCTGGTTCCCGAAATAAGCCTCAGCATCGCGTCTCTTTTGTTGCCGGATTCATCCCTCAACTCCACTTCCTGGCGTCTACGACGGACCAACGACCTTGAAAGGACGCACCCTCGACCGTTTAGCGCAACCATCGATTCTGCACAAGGCATGCAAAGGGAATAGTCCTGCGGCATAAAAACGAGCATAATTGTTCGTTCATTGGCTTGTTGCCGACGGTGGGAGTAGGTCCCCATCCCATCTGCAAGAGCAAGGAAACTCCCGCTTCGTATCGACTTAGCAATTCCGGCGTATTCCCCATCTTTCCCTCGCCAGAAGCAGTGGTTCTCATGTTGTCTCTTATCTCTCGACTCCCGGGCTCGGATTCCCCCGTCAGTTTTCGTTCCCGTCCATCAGGTGATTAACGGCCAAGACGCTACAGAAAAGAAAAAGCAATATCACTACGACCTTTGTTCTCGGTAAGGCGCCCCCACTGCCTCTCAGGGGAAACCGTCTTCGGCTCGTACTTACACGTAGGTGGATGGCGTCCGGCATATGCAGGTACCCTAAACTTTCCCTGACTAGCTGCGTCTTTGGGCGGGAGGCTGTGGCATAGTGTGCTTGCAGGCTGGCATGGGACGGAGGCGGTGGCTTGGGGCGACGGTTACGATGCGAGCATGCCTTGGCTTGTCGAATTTGGCTATTTCGTCGACATCCCTGTCGTACGCTATACTTCAATGCCACACGGTAATGAGGAGGGTCGATCAATGCCACGTCACCACCGGGAAGGAGATCTCATTACGACCCAACCCCAAGATCTTGGCTTCGACAATCTAAAGGCCCACGAGATTTAATAAATATCGGCGGCGGCTGTCGAATTTAGAACTCTTGGTGCCGGCATCTGAATCCTCGCGGCTGTATCCACCAGTTGCGGCCTTTCCGTCTACAAGGGTGAGCAACCACCATTGTTAAAGAGCTGAATGAAAATACCCATGAGCTGCTCTCCAACTCATGGCATCGTTACCAGCCTTCGACCCTACCACGTGGGAAGGAACAATATCGAGCACTTGACCTGGCATACAAGCTCTATGCTTGCTCGTTTCGCAACTTCACATCAAATCCGGAAGGTCTAGCGCCTTGGGGAACTGCAATAGGATTCAAAATGAGCTAGATCTAGATTCGACATCAGTAGCCTCTACTGATCATCCCTTTTTGGTCAACTCGCTCCCTCCTCCAGAGCTGAGAAGAGGTCTGTTGAGGGTCCACTTCCATAAACCGCCGAGCCGCATGGCCCAGAGGCTAATGCGTGTCTCACAGCTGCATTACGACGGCCGACGCCTTGCATCTTGTCCTCTGACTCGCCGAGCAACACGCAGCCTTCCCGCATCGCAAGCTTGGGCTTCAAAAAAAAGGTAGGGTAGGAAGCGTAAGTAGGCGCAGCGGACCCAGCGCCTCTACTTGTGCCCATCATAGTGACGAATGCCGAAGAGAGAAGGGCCATCATCGTCCCGATCTTGGTCAATAGGTCCAGTCAGAATTTATTGCGGTGTTCCAGCTCCTCCATGATGGCGACCGGGTCATCCAGGTCCGTCTCGGCTCTAACCAGGAGCTTCTTCACCGCAGTGCTCAGAAGCATGCGGATTATGTAGGCTTGGGTAAGCTTCTCCCACGTCGGTTGAATACTTGTCGTATCTCCAGCAGTCGACATGCGTGCGAAGGATCCCGCGAAACTCGCAATCCGGAGGTAGGCCATCACTTCGCCCTGCCAGACCTCGAAGCTCTCAGCGTCGCAGAGGCTATCACGGGTGAGTTTATCGGGTAAAGGAAGCTGAGAAAGCTGGGGGGAACAGATCAGAGCGGAGTCATCGATCCCGGCGTTAGCTAGGGCCGACAAGCAGTACATGGCTGAGTGTGAGATGTCTCTTTTGCGTCGTGTTGGTACCTCGAGAATGCTTGATGAGATGTATCTCATCTCACTTGAGGGCAGATTGATAGATATTTATACCTTGACGAAAAATCCACGACTCGGCTCCCCACTTAGTGCCCTGTGGCACCCAACATCAGTTTGGTCAGATGAGTAGCTGCTAGATTGTTTGAATTCT
Source organism: Microcera coccophila (assembly GCA_024112705.1). Taxonomy (NCBI): domain Eukaryota; kingdom Fungi; phylum Ascomycota; class Sordariomycetes; order Hypocreales; family Nectriaceae; genus Microcera; species Microcera coccophila. Next base: position 2,463 of record JAMYIC010002571.1, on the reverse strand, counting down.
TTGCAGAGAAGTAGTCCATCTTCAAACGCAAAGTTGAGCCTGCAGCTTGAGTGGCAAAGGCCTATGAACTTCTTGTTGTTGACGCCCCGCTCAACACAAACACGATGCAGCAGTATGTCTCTATGGATCCTTTGTTGATCTTGTATGCTCATTGTTTTTCATTTGTCTAGTGTACCTAGCAAACCAAAGCAAGTAACCTTGGGGGTTTCGTTCCATTACACTAATTGTTTTTCTATTCAGGTATTACCCCAGCGAGTCTGTCAATGACCGATATGACGCGGTAGTCTTCATAGAATTTTCATTTTTTTTTTTTCGACCCGCGCGGTTTGCTTCATCGTCAAACGTGACGAGGGACAAGCTCCAGAACTTGTCATTCACTTCTTGACATCTCACAATTCGTTGAACAAAGAGCGATGTTTATACCAATCAGTGTCTATAGCTCTTGTAGGATCTCACCAACATTCCCATTTACCTTTCTCGCTGGTCCATCTCCAGCGACTACAGCATGCCATGTTGTAAGGGCATGACTACGAGTCCCTTCAATGACGACGCGGATCAGACTGAAGATCATAAGCTTTACGAAAGCGAGTCCCGGGGCAAATCTAGACTACCTAGCGCTTACACATAAGCCGTAGCGTTGGTCCTCGTAAGTACCACCACGATGATGTCGTTGTCGACGACTTCGGTGAGCATGGGTTAAGTTCCGATGATCAATTTGACTACGTGCCCCTTCACGAGTGACAACGGGAGAGGAATTAAAACTGATGCCTATAACAGTCGTCACTCAATCCAGACGCCTCTTTCACTTTCACAAGGTCCAAAAGCACATCAAGAAACTCCTTAGACGTACCGCATCAAGCAACGAAGGTAGTCGACAAACCAAAGCTGGTTACATCTGATGATCAGGGGAGGTAAGAGAAATTTATGAAGAGAGGCCCTATAGTTGATGAAGTTGGGCTCATGATCCCTCATCATGTGCTGGCGGACTATACCATATGACTATGGTGGCCAGTACTATCAGCTGAGATGGAGGATACTCAGGACCATCATGCTAGAGGCGTCTAACAGCTTGCACTCGTTATTTCAGCTCGGGGTCATATCTCAAAGGAGTGCAAATTGCAAATTGATGCCATACTCAAGCTCGGTTCCCCTTCGTCACCATCGACATTCTGAAATATGTCGACGATTGACCCAAGAGTTCTTCTCAAGCGCATTTTTTGGCATGTCACATAAGATGGTGGGCAATATGAAGATACTTTTTAAGTTTCTCTCTTGCTCCGCTCATTTTAAATTTGTCTTGTCGACAAACTCGTTCCTCGCAATGACCAAGTGTTGAAGTCGTCAAGGGCTGGGATTGTATACTCGATATTCATGACCAAATGGCATCTTCAAAAGTCCTCACTCACCCAGATTCTTCATCCCTCCAGCCAACCTAGTTCTTTATACTTATTAGGAAGCCGAGTTCGAGGCTTGCCTAACCTCTAAGGCGTCCTAGCTACTCCAGGGACAATCTTGGGAGAGAATGCGGCCAAGGCACTACTGCTAGCTCACGAACCAAACTTGGCAGTGAATCAACACGGAGGTAGCATATATGGTTGGCACTCGCAAATCTTCACAGCCGAATCAACTCGAACCTTTCACTTGCTTTCCTTTTCTTTTTGCACAATACTCAAACAACAGCTCGAATCCCTCAGCCTTCCATCTAGGTACCATACACTACCGTTCAAACGTGTGGCCCTCACATGAAGCAAAACCCAGCCAGAAACCCAGTATCCAACAATCAAATTACAATAGATACGCACGACTCCTTTAAGGATCTCCGCACTAAACATCCCCGTGTCAGGGAGGATCGGACACCAACCGAGCTGGGATTAGAAGAAGTGACTGAATCCACTGTTCAATCAGTAAAAGAGGAAGAACAGGAACGAGAAGACGAACAGAAAGAAGAACGAGAAGCCATCTCAACGCCTGCAAACGAGATGCGCGATTCGAATTCTCCCAGCCCCTTGACACCCATAGGTCAAAAGCGAAAGCGACTCCTACAACTGCTTGCGGCGTCCAAGAAACCCAAGCTCGGTACAAACGACGATTCTATCAAGAGAGTACGGACCGAAAACGAAGTGATCAAGGCCAGGCTTGCGGACTTACGAGTCGACAACGGGGTGGTCAAATGGCGAGTTAGGAGATTCGAGAACCAAGCGAAAGAGAGCGAGCAGCTCAAGGAGCAGCTCAGAGAGCAGTCCACGGCCTTCGAAGAACTCGCGGCCAAGCACGAGCAACTCGAGGAGCAGGTTGCAACGATGCAAGCGCAGCTCAAAAAACTGTACACTGAGGTGTACGTGGTGGCGGAGGCGGTTGTGAACCTCAACGGCCTCGATATTGGAGATGATGCTTAGCACATCGTTTGGACCGACACAGAATCGCGAGCGAGGAACGAGTCATCATGGCAGGGGGGGGGGGGGG